>PNEQ01108901.1:10382-28156 GCA_003012365.1 Medauroidea extradentata
TTGTAGCTGGGGAGCTGATGAATGAGAGAGCAGGAGAAAAGTATGGGTGGAATGAGAGCAGGAAAAATTATGAGTGGAATGAGAGAGCAGGAGAAAAGTATGGGTGGAATGAGGGAGCGGGAGAAAAGTATGGGTGGAATGAGAGCAGGAAAAATTATGAGTGGAATGAGAGAACGGGAGAAAATGAAAATCCAAGATGTCGGATGGATGTAAAATTATTTTTTTAGATTTTTTTAAATTTTTGAATTTTTTTAATTTTTGAAATTTTTTTTTTTAATTTTTGGGAAATTTTGGAAAATTTTGAAAGTGACGTAATCCAATATGGCGACAGGAAACAAGATGGCGGAGATGATGTAATCCAAGATGGCGGCGATGACGTAATCCAAGATGGCGGCGATGAAGTAATCCAAGATGGCGGACGCGGTACCTCGGCACCACACCCTCAACCCTCTGCCCCAGAACAAACTAAACCTATCTACTGACAGTAAATAATTCCACTAGTAACAATGGGGTTACCTAGATATACGATTTTTTAAGACTTAGTGAACAGTGCCATAAACTTGAGGGTTTTATTTTAACAGTGCAGTTTCCTTGCGTGCGGAGTGCAACTGCTTTACAACACATTGCGACTATGTTTACATCAACCGTGTAACAAATATTACATGAAAATTCCGTTGCAACAATATTATGGTAACATTCCTTTTAGTTCTGTTTCACGCCTTGCAAAAAAAATCGGAATGCCTGCATATGTTTCGAGCGTTACAAAAAATGCATTAATTTTTTCATACGATTTTCTCGAAAATGGCTAACTCTTCAAAATTTTCGACTAGACGACCTTTATTTATTAATCGTCTGCGCCTGTTTAATATTCTGTAGTATAACATGAATTACAGTGAAGTGTTGCTACATTAGAAGCAGAAGAAAAGTGTCATGCCCCATTTGAACAATAAGCCAATGAGATACCTAACTAAGTTACTGAGGATGAAGTAGTTATTTATAAGACACTGTACAGTGTTTAGTAATTTAATTTTAAGTAGTTTTTCACACATATTATATATATATATATATAATCTGAAGTAGTTCCGTGAAAGAAAATATATACTTTTCGTAGTTTGTGAATTTGTAAGGGTTAATGTACACGTATTTTACGTGCTTTAATAAAGTGTTTGTATAAATGGCTGGAACTCAACGAGGGCTACTTCGCACGGATACACGTGTACAACACTAGACATCGTGTAAGTAAACGGCAGTCTAAATCAGCGGGTACAAAAGTTCTCTCTTGATATACAGCGGGAGAGGAAAGCATGTAGTATATGATGCGTACGCTCGCAGCTACTCCCTTTTATTCACTGCTGCTTGAAGAGTGGAGCATTTACAATCAGAGGTGTGGTTTAACACATACCTGGAGGGAGGGGTGTTCGCGTCCAGCTGTCTCACGTGTCTTCAGTCCTGGCCTCATTGTTGTGAATGTGGTCACTCTAGACATCTTAGACACAGGCGGTACTTCCTGTAGTTTGTGCTGCTCAGTGCCGGCTGCGAGGTCTGTGAGCAAGTCAACAATGCCGTAGGCAAGTCTTGTAACGTACATCGGACAAAATAACACACTTAACCCAGAACATAACTTATCGCGCTATTCCTTACCTACGTGTTTACGAAATAAAGATATCTTATGTCATGAACATTTCGCGATAAGAATTTCGCCGTAGTTCGTCAGTGCCTTACGTATCTGCTTCATGGTTATTAGTGGCGTGTGCTAGTGTAGTGACGCCCACATTTGCCTGCGCCAATCACAATACTGTTACTGAACCACCACATGTGACCACGTGACCGTGAAGAACGTAAGGCGCCGAGTCTGGGGCTCAGTTCTTGTCGCGATAGTCAGAGCTCCTGGCGATCTCTGCATCAGTTGTTGCAGTGGAAATGAGTTCTTCCATTAACCCCACTGCGCTGTATCAAGAGATCTTGACGTCAGTTATGCAGATCACATCCCAGATAATTAAGATGACGTGTTTCGTCTTCATTGTGCGAGTTTTCATAAACATAAATTTGCCAATGTTTACTCCCCGTTTGATTTCATTTCTAATTAATTTCTGATTACTTCAATTGTGCGGAGATAATGGCTTAACTTTCATAGTGTATTTTCAGAGCAGCTAATAATTCTTCGGTATTTGATATAGGCTGATACGTTCCGCCTCTGTCCCTGCCTTTCCCAGAACATGAAGTAAGCACCTTGGGTGTAGCAGTCGCTGTAGAAGCGGTTCTTTCATTCAGTCTGTTATTTTCCACTCGATCAATTCTTTTCAGTAAGTTGCTTAAAGGGTCAATTATTTTCCAGTTTGGTCCCTACTTGGTTCTTTCAAGTGTCAGGATAGTTACTTCTATAAAGTTGGCTAAACAAAGTGCTTGTTCAACTGGGAAGATATGTAGATATTGCGTCAATTTGAAGCGGGTTTTTCGTGCTATCTTGGCGATGCAAGGTGTAGACGCGAAATGATGTTAAACGAGTAAAGAGAAGAAATGTTATAATACTAGAGACGACGATCATTCGCCGAGGCTCTCGGAACTAAGAGCGAGGGCGACGATATGCGGCACACCGGAGCTGCCGTACTTGTGGATTTCTGAAATAATATCAATATATTTGATGTATTTTCACTACTTAAGTAAATAAAGTACGAGGTATGCTTGTGCTATAAATATAGAATGCGTGTAGGTGTAAATATAGCGAGTAATATCTACACGTAAATATCCTCTTGGAATTTATAGTAAACATCGTACGGTAGGAAAATTTTATTTGTAATTTCTGTCGGAGCGCGTTCTGCGAAGTAGTTAGAAATTTGTGAGCTATATACGATGAAACGAAATTTTCTTTTGGAATGGCGATTGAAATCAAAGATCGTAAAATTAAATTAAATTTCTTCAGTGTGTCGTGAAAGTTTGGCATTTTGTTATTTTGTGTAATAAAATTACTGTCTGTACGAATCTGTTATTGTTTGCAATTACGGGTTTTAGTATGTTAATAATGCGTAATATGGCTCGCGAGTTCATTTATTGCGTAGTCACTTGAGCTGCTGCCAACAATTTAGTAGTTTCATTCTTCCTTCATAAAAAATGGCATCGTGCTCACAAAGTACGTGACAGCCACTTTATGCACCTATCGTTATGATAAAAAGTTTCAATTAAATTTAAATGAAACAAAGGTGCCAAATTGTTTTTTAAGTTCAATGAAAGGTGCTAACTGTAAGCTGCAGTTTCCAGTTTATATATATAATTTTTTTTTTTCAAGCCAAAATTATGTATTTCTCGTATCTTGTATTTACTACTTCATTAAGGCTACTACGGCGTATCTCTTGGCTCAGGTTGGCTGCACCATGATCAACATCGTCCTAAACATTCTTACAGTTTGTACCGTTAATGTTTCAAAAGTTTTTTTTAACTTTTTCTTCAATTGCGGCTCCAAATCATTCCATGTTAGACCCATTGTCTCTTACATTGACTTTGTTTACTTAACCTAAACAGACGTGGCGCAGTAAGTAAGTATTAGCTCAAGTCTCGCGTGAGCTGATTATATTTCCAGCCTGACATGTTTGCCTTTTCCTTCATATCTGCAATGTAACTAAACCCTTTGATTGTTGTTTTTCATTATGTTTTCTGTCTTCTGTGACACTATCGAAACAACCACGAACAGTTGCTGTGTGTAGCTTCGGGCTTGAAAAGTTTTTTCCTTGCTTCATATTTTGTCAAAGAACTCCGGGGGAACGGCAGATAGTTGTGTTATGAATTCGCTTATTTCTACGAACTAATGTGTTTTACGTGTTTACATTAAAAGTAAAGAATGGAATTTCCTTTTCCGTTCAAACTTACTTCAAAGTAAAATGACCATATGTCACTATAAAATGTTGGAGAGCAAAATGTGCTGTGTGAAGATCATCTTTGTCCAGCGCTGTACTAAGTATTCTAAGAGCATAACTTGTTTTGATTAGTTTGTTTATTGTTAGGACAATGTGATCTGTACATTCCGAACTACTACAAATTGTCACTCCCAGAAATTTAGACAAATAACTCGGATTATCAAAATGTAATGTGATGTGATGTCTGTTGGATCATTTTGTAAACAAAATTGTATAAAATTGATTTTGTTAGTGTTACATTTTAAATAATTTACTCTAAACCAGTTAGTCAGTATTTTAAGGTATATTTTAGTTCTTTCTTTAAGTTTTAGTGTAGTGTTTGCTAATATAATATTAGTGTCATCAGCAAAAGATATAAAGATACCATATTTTGTTTGAACAGGAAGGTCATTGACGTAAATCAGAAACAACAACAATAGACGCGTAATACTTCTCTGTGGTACATCTTGTGTAATGTTGCCGCAATCAGAATAAACTTCATGTTGATTACACTTCAGTAGGACTTTATTGCGTTCCTTTAATATGATTTAAAGAGGTTTGGCTCTTTATCGCTTATGCCAAATTGTTCCAGTTTACACGATAATATGTCATGATTCACAAGATCGAAGGCCTTAGATAGGTCACAAAATAAGCCTTGTACAAATCATCTAGTGTCCAGTTTATTTAAAATTTTCACAACTTAATACATGGCTGAGGTTTTAGATTTGCCGTTTTGGGATCCAAATTGTTCGTGATGCAGAATATAAGTTTTCTGATAAAAAAAACAGAAATCTAAAATATATAATTTTTATTTATTTTTATTTTATTTTAGTTTTGGATAATTTAAAGTGTTTCATTTGAAACCGTATGATATGAAACATTTCTGGAGGAAAGGAGAAGTCTCCTAGCCCTCCACCCCCTAAATATATACGGAATTTTATATGGTAGAGTACTTGTCGGTTATTTAAGACCAGAGATGTCGATCTCCCTTCTTAGTCCATCTTCTTAACACGAAGCATAACGCCATATTCTTCTTCCCTGTTTACTCTTATTCCAGTCTGGATATGTGGACAATAATCCTACTGTGGGATGAGCAATTACACCTGCCTCTCATCTGGTAGCAATCTGGCTTCTTGGAAACAACAGATTTGTATCAGAATTATGCTGGAATCACAATAGCGCGACAGACGGGCCGCGAAGGGCAAGGTGATGCACTACAAGTTCTCATTATTGCGAACACTAGTTCGTCTCCCGCGCGACAAGTACTTACAGCACGCGCCATCTAACTGGTGGAATTGGTTGCATATAATATTACTACCGTTGTTTATTCGATTGGCTAGTTTACATAAGTCGATTTAATTCCGGTATTTATAGGCAACTAGGTGTTTCTGCAGCGGTCTGCTGCTTGAATTCCTATAATGTGCCCTTCACTAAGTAGCGGTCACTCGCCATCTAAGCTGGCGCAGTGTAATAAAAGTATTCAGCGTAAATAGTTCCTTGCGCCTACATACTAAGCTTTTGTACAACGGCCATGGGTGTTAAAAATACTAAATTTTTTGTTTATTTGTATTTAATTTTATTTCCAACTGGCATCCGTAAATGCGAAAATAGTTATGGTTACATGTTTTCTTAAAAAAAAAAAAAATTAAAAAAAAGACTTGCTTATAATAAGAAAGAAAAATCTTTCATAAAATAAATAAACTTAAATCCACGCCAGTTTCACCAACATTCGGGCACAAAATTAACTTGGTCTTTAAGCTTTGCTACGTCTGTGACGCGAATGAAATATAAATACTTTTTGTTGGTAATTTGCGTTTTTGTCCGCAATATTTGTCACGCTGACGTCATGAACGTCTCAATGCTGGTTTACTAAAAAGTTATTTTATTCGCTTCGCGTCTGTTGAATTATTGTGATTACGTCATCATGGAAGCCAACTTTGTTCATCGACGGTGACATTCCACCCAAGTTGACGTTGCCCGCGAAATACTGGCACAAGTTTTCAACGTTCGAGTACGGTGATGCAAGAGATTTAACCATTACGGGGTGTTTGGTAACTATGGGTACAAACGAAAGAGGTGTGTCGAGGACTATGAAACAAAGCAATAATACTATTATACATAGTTGCGGAAAACACGGGTTTCCCGTCAAGATGTACGGACACGGGCAATGCTGTTACCGTCTTCTGTACCAGGCACCAGTTCCCACAGTACACAGCGTGGCTGCGTAGTGACCACGACATAATACATTGTGGATACGTGAACACGCGTGGAATGTTTGAACGTGTACGGGCATCGATGCGATGCGGCCTTCACATGAACGGCGGTCATTTCGAACACTAGTTGTAATGTCTTCTTCAAAATGTGCAGCATTTTGACGTATTGATCCTCAGCAACACTTGCATTAGAGTGCTCCTGTCGTAACCTGTAATGTATCATATTGACTTCCGGAACTATGTTTGTTAGCATTATTTGCTTGTTTAGTCTTCCTAGAAACATCCCTTTCGTTTGTACCTATAATTAACAAACGCCCTGTATAGAGCGGCTCACCGCGCTTAGATTGCAGTACAGAGCTACATGGACGTTTGTTCTCTCTCTCTCTCTCTCTCTCTCTCTCTCTCTCTCTCTCTCTCTACATATATATATATATATATCCAATGCATGGTAATGACCGTTAGAACTGTCCTTGTTTCGGCGCGCGGTGTTGCCAAATACCCACAATTTTAAAATTGCAACTTTGATCTTAAAATGTTTACACATTGTACAGCATCGCAACGCAACGGGTGACATAATGGTGTAAATGTGATGCAATAAATATAAGGGGTTGAAAAAATTCAAAAACAAAGATATTGACTTAGTACTCTATTCATGCATCCTTAAATATATCACGTCATAACCTTCGAACCAAAAGCAAAATCGTAACCAGATTTTTGTGGTGTGTTGTTTCATATATCTGGAAGCCAACGAAGAAATCTGAAGGATAAATTTTTTTGTTAGCTACACAGAAGTTTTATTCTAACATTACGTGCGTTTTCTAACAAACTGAAATATCAAAATTGGTTAGTGTTTTTGTTATTGAAGTTATATGGGGGTGAAAGCGAGGAAGTTGTTCGCATTGAGTTAAAGCTATTTTTGAAAACAACCCCACGGCAATAGTTTTAGCTATTCTCTTATCTGTGACATGTGTGGCGCATTATACCGTTAACTCGCCGTACAAATTAGTCAGATGAGGGTCGCTGGAAGTGTCTGAAGAGAACAAACGTTCGGTTATCTTTACTGACTGGGGTTATGTCTGGAAAGGTTAATAAATGAGATGCAGGCTTACTTCAGTCAGCAGTTTTCTTCGTCCCGTGTCGTAAATTGGTTCAGGAGTGATAGTGCAGTGCCTCGCGACCAAGCGATTCTTTGTGTATGGTCACTGATTTCAAAGCAAAAATTTAGTGGGTTTTTTGTTAACATGTATTTGTATGGAAGGCGATAATTAGACACAATTTAGTTATGCTACAAGAAAGAGAGGGAAATATTGTGTAGGTCTTAATCCAGAATTTTTCACGTACTATTAGCGCATTGCGGAATCTTCAGAAGAAACGGAAGTTCCAAACGAATCACGTACGCTTATAGGAAGAAACAACAGCAACACAGTACATCAAACTAACATACAACTTTGAAACCATAAAGGAAAGGCAAACATTTAGGTATAATTCCCATAAACTAATTGGAAGCCATGATCCCTCATTCCTACTACTTGTATGATAATTAACTTTAATAATATTAAACTAAATAAATAAACCTCGAAACCAAGTTCGTTTGTAAGGTTTACTACGCAGTCTAATTTTATAACGACAAAAAAATATTACGCGGTTTCGGTTGGTTGTTTGGCATGAATTCTGTTAGTAATATAATAAGCTTCATCTTTATATTCTAGTATTGAAAAAAAAACTACATAATACATAATAAAACAAATTTAAACAATACTGGAAAACAGATTGTAGTCCAGTCAAGGAAGATTGAATAATAGTTTGTAGACAGACCTTCGTGCGGAGATTTTTTTTTCTCCCCCTTTTGGGATGTGTTCGGAGCACGGCCGTAGAAGAACAGGTCTGGACACTCAACTGGATATTTGACCCCCTTGTTGTTTGGCTGTAGTTCACCAAGTTACCGAGAATATTGTGTTTTATTGGCGCCGCAGTTAGGGCGGTCGAACTAAACTCCGCCCACTTCCTTTCCGCTAAGATAAACAATCAAAACGTATTTTTTTTTGTTATCAATTTATGAAATACTTTCTTCGCTCACAATTTTAAGAAAAGTCTCCAGCAATCTTTATTTACTTTATAAATTTAACAATGGAAAAAAGTGGACCGAGTTTGAGTCCGACCGCCCGGAAAACAGCGCCAAAAAGTACGACAATCTCGGTAACTTGACGAACTACAGCCAACAACAAGGGGGTCAAGCAAAATACATTGTTAGATATGCGAGTGTCCAGTCCTGTTCTTACACGACCGTGGTCCGGAGTTGTTTAGAGATGAACATACCAAACGCCCAGAAGCCTGCGAGAGGAGCTAACTACAGGATGTGCATGTTTTTGGTTTTGCACGTATATCTCGATAATGGTTGGTCATAGCGACAAATCTTAAAGTACAAAATTACAGACGGTAAAATTTCACATGAAATAGTTATATATATTTTTTTTCCTTACTCAAGCAGTTTTCGCGATACAAGTAATAGAAAATCGTTATTTTTTCCAATAATAATTTTAATGCCACTTTTTTGTACATATAATGTGTTATATCTTCTAGATTGTTTCATCAAGACCAAAAGTACGCAAGAATATAGTTGTGGAGGATAAAAATATCTTTAAAACTGAGTGAGTATGATAGATTGTCATTTGCACACTGCATCAAAAAATATACCTGAATTTAATTGATGATTAGAAAAAGGGTTAAAGTCCACATTTGGCTAAAAAATTTTACATTCAGAATTGTTTTAAGTCTTACTGTTATGATTATCTATGATATCTATGCTTCGCTTTTCTGCAGTTCGTAATTTGTTTGTAAACAAATGATCTGTAGTTTCATTGTTGTAATCTGTTTAGCTATGAGTGAAAATGAATGAGAATTTGAAGAAGGTTGTAAGAGAAGTAGGAAATGTGTGAGAAAAACACACATGTATGCAGAAAAATTGACTAAAGCCAGAGGATTACAGTTCACAACACAAAATAGGATTACTATTGCAGCCAAAACGACTGGTTCACATTGCAGGGGAGCATAAGACATTATAGTATTTTATGGCACAGACATTCAGAGAAATTATCCAACACAAGCTAGAATGTTATGATTTTTCTGTAACATTTCGAATTTGAAAGGTCGTGTTAAGAGACTCGGCATTTTTAGCTACAAACTATATGAGCCCAAAAGTTCCGGTTTTGTCCAATTTTAAATGTCATTATTTTTAAAACTGAAGCGAATGACATTTCTACGTAGAAAGAGCATAGTAGTTACAGTGACTAAGAGACCTAAAAGACACTATTGGTAACAGTTTTAGTAATAGTCCATGAAATTCGTAAAGTAGGTATATCTCCATATGAGAAAGAAAACAGCATTAGGTAAAACTAACCTAAAATACCTCATTGTAATAAATTAATACATACTTTTGTTATTTTATTGGATTGGTTGGAAAAAGTAAAAATGTCCGTCATAATTAAATGTTGTCTGCAGTCACAGTAAGTTAAATGCTGAATGTGTTAACTAACATTTATTCACATCGAACAGGAGTAAAAGTTTTCTATTCATATAAAATGAGTATTGTTTGTTATTAAAAAGTTATATGAGTTTTTATTGTTTCCTAGAACATATTTTTAGGACATATTTCCTTTTTAAAATCACATTCAATTGCAAGTTTCCTAATAATATTTTATGTATGTGATATGGTACCGTTCTTGTTGCTAGTTAACAAATTTAATGAAAACCCTAACATATTTTTCTTATTTACATATTGATCGAAGAATGAGAAGCATTTACCCTTCCTAAGAGAAACATGATGACTGTTACCTTGCAGTTGGCATTGATAGACGTTCAGTGTTCACACAGCATCAGTTAAGTGAAAACGTGTCCAGAAGTCATTATGTCTGAAGAGTGTTATATATATATATATATATATATATATATATATATATATATATATATATATATATATATATATATATATGTGTGTGTGTGTGTGTGATCAACATATGGACGATTCTGGTACTTATGTATCGCGAGTGTCTGAGAAGGGACTTTCATCTCTATCAAAAGCCAGCAAAGAAAGTAATGACAATAAGGAACATTGTTTTGTTGGTATAAAATCCCTTAAAGTACTCACCTTGTGTAGAAAAAGATATACCAGGACCGATAATATTCAAGATGATTTTAAAAGGCAGACAGTTGCCTCAAAATTACAACCTACGGAAGGCAACAGTAAAACTGTAGGTTTGAGATCGACGTATAAATATGATTTCAAGACACAAGTGCTTTCTATGTACAATACCAATTGATGACTTTAAGCAAAAAGAGCTTAAAAACCCTCAAGTAATCGTAGAGAATGGTGGTCAGTACGAACTTGTAATATACTAAATTCATGTCTGGAAGCGGGTTTAGCAAGAAAAGATAATTAGATGGATGAAGATGTTGGTCGTTTATCATCCATTAATAATTTAGTGGCAGAAGAAGTAGTTTATCATGATGACTGTCGTAAAAACTTTTGTAGGAAAGTAAAACCTCAGAGAGCACTGATCACGTCACCGCTGCTATGGAGGAAATTTATATGTTCATGGAAGAAAACAATGACAGCCAATTCACCCTACCAGAAATACGAGCTACAGTTACTGGGCACGTGCCTGACAAGACAATCAAGAAGAAACTGGTTGAAAAATTTGGAGATCGTGTAACAATCACAGTAGAGTCTAACCGATTCCAGCTTCCAATCATCGGTTTCACTGACACTGCCCATAAAATACTGAGTGACTCTTGGTATGAAAAAAACAGCAAACAATATGCAAGATGAGTGGCTCAGGGTTGTTAAAACTGCTTCAGAAATAATAAGGCAAGATATACAGCACCATGTATATGTAATTCCAATACCTACCTACCAGCTGGTAATTTTCTCCGGAATACAGAAACTTCGTTACCTTCAACCTTGCTGACATTTTTGAAGGAAATGATGCTAAACTAGAGACAGACAGTTGAAAAAATTGAAAAGAAATGTCTTGCCATTTCACACTTTATCGTTGCTGCTGTTCGTATTCTGAGCGTTGTGTCCTCAATAATGACTAGCATTGCCTTGCTTATCTATAGAAAATTTGCATCCAAATATTTGGTGAACCTAATTTAAAGTTTGGGATTCTGTTCATCTTACTATGACGCTCAAAATTTGAAAATTTCCGCCATGGTTCATTTTCAACCAAGTTTCAAGGCAGGGTCGTTCACTCAGTTCGTGTTCGATAACGCTGACTTTAATGTATGTACCCTGGATGGAATGAACACATTTCACTCCATGGGTGGGATCAAATGCGTTATGTCAGCAAGTTCTGCAGATAAAGGTTCTGAAATACAAAAGCTGTCGAAGATGCCAAATTCCAAAGAAAGTGGGCTACAGAGAATTATTATAGTTACAGCATTTCATGCAGAAGGAATGAGATTACAGAATATGACTGTTTGAGATCTGGTAGTGCCTGAAGTAGTATCACATCCAACAGCTCATGATGTCTTGTGGTTCTATGCACAATGGCAAGGTAACCCCAATGTTCTCGAGTGGATAGGTTATATGCGTTCACTAACAAAGTGTTTTTACAGCGAGAAGACTAAAATTGTCCCTCTACCTTTAATTAATGCACCACCTTCAGACAATAACACTGTGTACATAGCTTATAATATGCTGCTATGTTGTGCGATGAATTGAAGCAGCACTGTCCGATCATAACCTTCAACCAACCCCTATATATGAAGAACAGAGAAATAATTGCTGCTTCTTCACCTGACTCAACACTGCAAAAGTGTGTGATCAGACTTGGTGGCTTACACCTGTTACTGTCATTTTTGGGTTGTATTGGCTATCTCATGGGCGGAAGTGGCCTAAAAGAGTTACTAAGCACTGTTTACGTTTCTGCAGAGCTGACAGAGGCCTCGTACTTGTTCAAACTGCTATGTCCAAAATTATATTTGGTAAAATGGCAATACTGACACTGAACAGGAGCTTATCGATGAATTATTGATCAGTATTCTCGACTAATCACCTTCACTGAAATCAGTGGAAGAAAATCAATGTGTAACAGCTTTGGCTGACCGAATGAGAGAACAAACAAGAAAGTTGGCATTGCATGGACTAACAGCTAAACTCTTGATTCAGTATTTAATTTGGTGAGTTGGTTGAAAGATTATATTCATGCAGAACGTTCAGGGAATTGGGAATCCCGCCTACATTGTGTGAAAAAAAAAAAACATATTTCCATGCTAGTGGCCATTTCCCATATGCTAAATCTTGTCACTTGCATCTGCAAGATATGCTGGATCTACCATCAAAACTGATACCGGAGGAATATTGCCTATTTACAATGGAAGGTTACTTTACAGTGCGATGGTCCGATATCTTTTGGACAAGCGTTGGTCAGATATGATCATTGAAACAACATTGATGCGAGGATTCAAAAGCACGGGTGGATTAACATGAGGGAAGAGTATCACTGATAGTTTCATTAGTAAGTGGATACTGGGAACACCTGCAGCCCATGTAATTTGCAAGTCATTGGAAGAATTCTCTGGCGTTTTGTTTGCCGCAAGTGAGCAACATAAAGATTGTGGAACTTGCCGTAAAACACAATATGCAGCTGACATACGAAAATTATCGCAATGGTTTGAAAATAATGACCCATTTGGTGTAACTGTAGATATAACGTCGATAGCAACTTGAGTTGTTGAGATGATATCACCTGCTACAGAGCTGTTGTAGTGGGAAGGCAGCAATGAAGACGATCGTGAGATGGAATTAACACGTAAACATCGCGCACTCCCTCTCTCCAGTGTGACAACATCTATTAAAATTCGAGTTGAACCAGTTGTCATTGATCCTTTGTTAATTTTTCAAAGTTTATCTATAAGCAAACAAACTGATGAAGACCTGAAGCAGTATTTGCAGTATGAGTTGGCCCCATTTTCACTAGCCCTATTTGATGCAAAAGGAATGTGGAAAACCAATAAGGCGGTACTTTATAGCATATTCAAACCCATATTGAACAAAAGCCTTCTAGATTTTTATATTGTCATTGATGGAGGTTTCCTACTTCACAAAGTTATTTGGCCAAAAAGTTCCAGAATTTCAACTATTTGCGAAGCTTATGTCAACTATGTATTCACACATTAAAGGAAAGTTGTACAGTTGTGTTCGATGGATATGACTCTACAAACACAAACACTAAAACGGCTGAACACAGCAAACTGTATCGCATAAAAAAGTAAGTTGAGGTTAAATTCAATGAAGACACAGAAAAAACAATCGAACAAGACAATTTCCTCTCCAACTATCACAACAAAGTCCAGTTTATTGTAATACTATCAGCGAAACTACCGACCAATGACACAGAAATTCGTCAGGCTTCAAATAATGCGGACACATTGATTATTTCTACAGCCAAAGAAATACTAAGTAAATCATCAAATACTGTAGTAGTTGGTGAAGATGTTGACATCCTTGTACTCTTAATGGCCATAACACCAGAAAATCAAGAAATAATCTTCTTCAAGCCTGGAT
The DNA here is from genome assembly GCA_003012365.1 of Medauroidea extradentata. NCBI lineage: Eukaryota > Metazoa > Arthropoda > Insecta > Phasmatodea > Phasmatidae > Medauroidea > Medauroidea extradentata. The sequence goes on from PNEQ01108901.1 coordinate 24,047, forward strand.
GGAAGAGCACTGAGGCAAGCTCATATTCATCAAAGAAGCTCCAACAACTTGTTCTCCGGCATATTCTCTTACTACATGCTTTCACAGGATGTGACACAACTTCCGCAGCATTCCGAAAAGGAAAGGTTACTTTCTTGAATTTGTACCAAAAGAATGCTCACATTCAAAACTCTGCTGATGTGTTCACAAATTCCACGTTCTCTCCAAGCGATATTGAAGAAGCTGGCAATTCGTTTTCTAAAATGGTATGTTGCACCACCAAACGAGATATCTCTCAAATCTTTTCGGTACCACTCTTTTGTAAAGTATGTTACCAACATGAAACCAGATATCTCGGCCCTTCCACTTACTGAAGGAGTGGCAAAATAACATAGTTTTCGAGTTTATCTCAAAGTCCAAGCCTGGTTGGGTAACAAGCTTTCCCCAACATTATGGGGATGGAAACATAAACAACTATCCAAAGGAGGGGATCAGCTTGAGACCCTGCCCACCACAGACCTTAGCGCCCCACAAAAGGGTTTAACACAAATATTTTGCAAATGCACGAATGGCTGTGTTGGTCCCAAGTACAGTTGCAAGAAAGCTGGTATGAACGGTTCCCCCACATGTGACAACTGTCACGGCAGTTGCCTCAACAGTGTTCCGTTCTTTGAGGTTGAGCATGATGCGTATGAGACATTCCCTATCTACATCGATGCCACAGAGCTACCTGAAGTACAAGATGACCCAGTGTCTGGTGATGTACCTTTCCCAGGTCCATCCAACCCCAAAAGATCGAGAATCAAATAGCAGGATTTTATGCACCTACTTTTACACATATGTTATCATTTATACAAGTTATACTAATTTTATTTTACTATTATTTTTTCATAAGTTCAACATTTTATGATGAATACTTATTGGTGAGTACCAATTTCATAAGCGAGTGAACTTGACTTCAATACAAATGTATTATAAATAAAATGGGAATAAAATATTTTGGTCTTCTCAGCAATTTAAATAAATATATATAATAAATGTAGGTCGGAACATATAACTAACAATTTTTTCTGCCGATGCAATCACTTTTATGAGGAAAATACCTTAATTAATTTTGCACTTAGACACATTAGAGATTTTTATGAATTTGAAAAACAGATATAACTTTTTATGTTATGTGCAAATTACGATCTATCGTACTTTGTTTTAATGATAATTTTTGTCCTCTACAACTATATTCTAGCGTACTTTTGGTCTTAATGTAATAATTTAGGAGATATAACACATTGCATGGACGAAAATGTGGCATTAAAATTATTATTGGAAAAATAATGATATTCAACTACTTGTATCGCGAAAACGGGTTTAGTGAGGAAAAAATATACAAGAACTATTTTATGTGAAATTTTATAGTCTTCAATTTTGTACTTGAAGATTATTCGCTATGACCAACCATTGTCGAAATATACGTGCAAAACCAAAAATATGCACACATTTTGGCACATCTTGTAGTTAGCTCCTCTCGCAGACTTCAGGACTTTTGGTATGTTCTGTCATAGACATAGCCCGATATACATTAAATGTACATATTGAAGGGATAATTTGTGTAAAAATCATTAAAGACTGTCCATTAGAATTATCAGATGTTCTTAGTATTAAGCGGTGGCAATCATGGCAATATAAAACAGGCTAGAATTGTAGTACAGAGTTGGTTCAAGTTTTGTTGTACTCTGTGTAAATAGTATTATGTGATAGGGATGATAGTAGGATGATCAGGGAGAGTTAATGTATATTTTATATGTTGGACTGGGGAGATGATGAGATGAGAGCCAGGGTAGTCGCCCACACATCTGTAAGTATTCTGGGCTGTGTAGCCGTCGACAGTGACGAAGTGCCGGTCGACCCTCCTGCCGCCTGCCAGAGGCCACCAGGGGGTGGGGGGAGGAAAGGCAAGCTAAGGGCCAAGACGCCCAACTGTTTGATTTAAATTTCAAGTATTTATATATGTTTTGTTATAAGTATAGATAATTATAATAAATAACGATGTAGAAATTAGAGAAATGTAAACTGTGATTTATGGAAATTAAATCATCACGAAAGATGGTCATAATCGCCCGAATTCGGAGAAATACCGGAAGGCCGGGGATTTGAAACGAAGCTCCTGATTGGCTGGGGGAGCCGCGTCTGAAATCGCCGCTTGGCGTGCTTGCCGGTAGCGGTGCCGGGAGAGACCAGTCTAGGACTCGGCCGCGGACGGATGCGTGTGTTCGTGTCCCGCGGGTCCGCGTCTCGGTAGGCCACCAGGGGTGCGTTACCAAGAGCCTTTATTACGCGTTTAATTACATTTAATTGTCGGGCAAAGGCGATTAGACGTCCGCCGATTTAATCGCAATTCGCAGGCCAAGAAGCTGGCTCAGTGGCCTGAGTGCGGTGCGGGAGGTCGTTGTGCGATTCCTGCCGCGAATAAGGGCGTTTACGACCGTGTGGAGTGGGTTGCCGTACAAAGAAATATCACTCGTTTCACTTGGTAGTTTGAACCTATATAGATTCTCGCAAAATAAGTGTCGAGTGATTGATCACTTACTGACATTGATTGACTTGTGATCTTGAGTAAATCAAACCCACACTGGGCTAGTCGAGGCAATTCCTGGCGCGGGATAGATCTAATCAAAGCCTACATTGATAAATTAACTAGTTAAAATAAAGTAACTCCGCTCTAAATAGAAGGGGGAGGTTACAGTTCATCTCCAAACAACTCCGAACACATTCCAAAAGTAAAAAAACTCCGCACGAAAGTTTGTCTACAAACCATCCATTGACTGGTTTATTGGTTAATATCTTCTGTTGTTTATTTGATAATGTTCCTCTCTCCCACTTTAAATGTGTTCTTAGCAAACTATAGAAGTGACACACACATTTTCTAGTTCCCACATGACATTGGTTTTGAATAGTCTGATTTCATAATAAAAGAACAGTATCCCAACCACAAGTTTGTCTACAGACAGGCGCTATTTAAATAAAATAAATCTTTCGTTTTGTCAGTAGTAGCTACAATGATTAAAATGTATGTGATAATAATGTTACCTTTATAATGGCCCTGTTATTATTAATCTAGTGAATCCATATCACTTGTGTGTGGATTATTTCTTATTAAAAAGGAATATAAATTGGCATTAATAGCATATTTTGAGGCGTGATATAATATAAATTTTAATATCAACTAGAAAAAATCAAAATATAATATTTTTAACCTCCAAATTATGAAGTAGTAGTAAATCTCCCGAACTTCGTGACGCGGCTGAGATCTGGCAACAGCGCGCGCCATAACTCTGTACTGCTATTTAATGTTGGTACAACTTTCATGCAGTATTGAAGTGAACATGCTACATTGGGCACGACTGGAGAATGCTCCTGTATCGTCCAAGAAAAGTGCATACCTTGGTCGTTTGTCCCTCCAATCATGTGCCAATGAGAGACGGCCACCCAACCGTACAGAAGAAAAAGTTATATGTTCTCATTCGAGAGTGATATAACAATTTAATTTCCATTGAGGGTAGTTGTCACATGAAACTGCATACCAGGATAGTAATCGTCTTGGATACTTAACAATGTTAAGTCCCCATCTATATTAGATCTGCGGCAATGTTATTTATTAATATTGAACTGAGTACGACTTGCGTAGTACAGAGAGTATCAAACTAGCTAACGCACTTACTGAAATTATTGATCACAACAATCATGATTTTTAGTAGTAAGATGCCAGATTTCGTGCTTCAGGGGGAAAAACGTTTCTTTCTATCCCTAACAGCGTCGGATTCCGCTGAAGGATTACAAAAATTCTGAGAGCAATAGGAGAGGAAGCTCTATAAATGTTGTCTCGTGACAGCAGTGGTGGACAAACACGTACAGTTACCTAGAGAGAGCGTTAGAGGAGGAAACACGATCAGTGTCTCGTGACAGCAGTGGTGGACAAACACGTACAGTTACCTAGAGAGAGCGTTAGAGGAGGAAACACGATCAATGTCTCGTGACAGCAGTGGTGGACAAACACGTACAGTTACCTAGAGAGAGCGTTAGAGGAGGAAACACGATCAATGTCTCGTGACAGCAGTGGTGGACAAACACGTACAG
>PNEQ01108902.1:0-28059 GCA_003012365.1 Medauroidea extradentata
CCATGGCCATATTGCGACCACGTTCAGAGATGCGGTATTCAGACGAAATCAGTACGCACTTACGGAAGCTACTTCGGATCTACTCGATAGAGAGTAAATCGGTCGGAAACGTCATGCGTTGATTGGAGCAGTGTAGATAGCAGCAAGCAGACCATACAAAGGAAAGCGCGCGTAAAACGTAAACAAACACTCCCGCATTAGTAAATAATAGAAAATATATTATAAGGCAATTTAAATGCATGTTCACAGAAAATACGATGTCGGATCGTATTATTTTTATTGAAAAATAAGTCTGGAGCAGTTTATCAAGTAAAAATATTGCCAGAGTACGTAATTCAGGTATGTAATAAATTGTTATTACCTGTACGCAATTTTAATGCTACATACCTATATTATACCAGCACAAAAGGATAACGTGACCAATGCTACCCAACAGGAATATTCCAGGTAGGTTTCCATAAGCGCCTCGTGAATACAAAGTAACGAATGTCACTACATAGAAGTAGACAACCTGGAAAACTATTTTTGCAATTTTATAAAATCAACTAATGGAGCCAAGCACTTCAGATCTGAATACTGGGCCACCTGCCAAAAAATCCATGACCACTATTTGATTATTTTTTTACTAAAAGTGTCAGCGGTAATAAAGAAACACGCAAGAAAATATTCAAAATTCCAACAGGTGCTTATAAAGAAATTAAAAAAAAGATACGATTTTAGGGTCTGTTAAGTTTTATAAAACCAACTGAATTTTTTTGGGGATTTTGTGATTCTTTTAGGTACCACTACAACCCTACAGAATCATCTGAAACAACATCCTGAGCAATTACATATAATAAGTCCACTAAAAACATTTTTTTTTTGCAAATCACTACAAAACTCTAATTTTTTTACTCAATTTATAATTAGCCTTCAAGGTAAGTTCTTAACAGTGTAAATTATTTTACATTGTATATTTGTTAAAAAATTCAATTTACTTGATATTCGATTCGATATTCGATTCGAATTCGTGAATATTTCAACATATTCGCTTCGAATTCGCTTCGAAATGAAATTTTCATATTCGCCCACCCTTAACTGCCGCACGGTGTGTTTGTCCTAAAAATATACGTTGCTGCCCCCTCCCATCCACCGGCCGGCGACCTGCCTGCTTCTTTCCCTCTACCGGCCAACCACTCCAATAAGGCCGTTCGCTCACCCCTTTTTCATTATGTGCGCGCTGTAACTTTTTTGCCACCAATTTCTCGTGCCCTTGGATACGGTAGTCTTTCTTTCTGCATGTGATATTACGATCATACGTTGTGTTTATTTAAACTTTGTTACGTTTTCCATTTTGTTAACTTAAATCTATTAAATATAATTACCATAACGTCATTTAAAAATGCATACACAGTAATGTTTATAAATCATTATTCTTTTAACTAGTGAAAGCAGGACAGTTCATAATTCACGCTAACAAACATCGGGTGCACATCTCAGATATGCGTGGCATAGGGCAGTAGGACACTTGACAACAGCGGGTCCGGTGTGAGTCACTAGCTCACACGTGCGCTCGCACCCACACACACAATCTGCTCGACCGTAAATAACAGCTGTGGATACACTTGTATACGTCGGTGGAAAGAAAATATGAAACAGCATTGTGCAGGTTTAAAGTTGTTCTGTGAATGTGTTATCCAAGTTTATTAACAATCAACATCTTGATGTTTGTAATTGTTATCTGTTGGTGAACAAGTTGAAACAAAGTATCAGATCCTTCTCCATGCACATTGGTGAAGTGTGTAAATAACTCGTGCGGAGAGTAGAATTATTATACAAGCAGATTATTTTCGCATGGCCGGCAGAGCTAGAGTAGTGAACTGCAAAACAAAGGGAGTAGTGATATCATCACGTCCCATCTGCTGAGCGAGCTAGCGTCAGGAGCTGTGACTAGGTAGTGGTCAACAGTGGCACAAGTGACATAGGTTAGTCACGTCATGTATGTTGTTTTTGAACTAACCAGTTTCCAGATAGGTCCTTGCACACACAAATTATCATACATGTGTGTGTGTGAGTGTGTGTGTAGTCACTCGTGCCAGTACGAGTTCCCAGGCCGTCTTGGGTCCCAGCAGGCAAACAGCTTTATCAAAACGTCGGTTAAGTTGTGCCAACTAGATTTATCGTTGCCGGCAAAGTTTGTGCGTAATGTGTCAAAGAAAATAGATGTCAACCATGACATACATTCATTGTATTGAAATATTTTTAATATTTCCGTCAACAGCGTTGTGATAGTACCTTGTAAATAGTTTCGAAACGCCGACATTGTTGCCACTTACTTTACATTGCCGACAATATTTGTGTTTCATTATCATGAATTCATGCTTGATGTTGAGCTACAGAAAGGTCGTATATGCACGTCCTGAGTATCATTTATTCAAAATACGTCATTCTGTTGAAAAAAAAAAATTACTATTTCAATAAACTTTATTGCGACTTTCTTGCAAATACGTAACTTTCGAAAACGGTTGTTGCGGGCGCTAGAATCTATATTGTCTGCAACATTTTTGCATAATTTTGAGCCAAAGAAAGGTCACATACCCGCTTCCAGTGTATCTATTTATTCAAAATACTTCACTCTACTGAAAAATATTACTATTTCGATAAAATTTATTGCGGTATTCTTGCAATAACTTCCAAAAACTGACGTTACTGGCTCAGGAATCTATATTGTTGGTGACGTTTTTGCTTAATTTTGAGCCGAAGCAAGATCATATATCTGCTTCCAGTGTATCTATTTATTCAAAATACATACTTTACTCTACTGAAAAATATTACTATTTCAGTAAACTGCGGTATTCATGCAAATAACTTCCAAAAACTGTTGTTGCGTGCGTAAGAATCTATATTTCTGGTGACCTTTGTACTTAATTTTGAGCCAAAGAAAGGTTATATGTCCACTTCCAATGTACAGAAGAACCCTGTTATAACATTTCTGGATATAACATTTTCCTCCATATAACACCACTTTTCTTTGGTCCCACCATTTTTACATACAGAATAATGTTTTCGTTTCCTGCTTATAACAACATTGGTATTTTTAATTTCCTGCATATAACATATTTTTTCTCTCAAAGCAATAATCACAACTCAGGCAAAATTTTTATTTACAGTATTACTTTAGATATAATAAGTAAACTGTGGACTAAAAAACTATTAAACAACAAGTTTATATTTGAGAAAGCGTCATAAGCGTAAATTACAATGATATTAGTGACTGTGATCCCAAAGCTGATGATCATGAACCGACAGAAGGCCAGTGGGAAAGTGTACATTATACACACAATGTATGTGTTATTCGTGTTTCTTACTACAAATTTACTGTAGCAACATTAGTCTACTTATAGCATGATTTATTGTACATAAATTGTGAACTTGGAAGTTTCTTTTGTGTAATATCCGATTACTGATGTAAAAATATGGATTCCTGCTTATAACATTTTCCTGCATGTAACACTTTTTTTCACTGGTCCCTTGAAAAAGTTATGGCAGGGTTCTACTGTATTTATTTATTCAAAATACTTCACTCTACTGAAAAATATTACCATTTCAATAAACTTCATTGCGGCATTCTTAAAAATAACATCCCAAAATGGATGTTGCGGGCGCTGGAATTTATGTTATCGGCAATGTTTATGATTTATACTGAACTAAACAAAGGTCGTAGATCCACTTTTATGGCATACTTTTAAAAATAACGCGTTTGTTTTTCAAAACAAATGTGAATCATTTTATAAAAACACGTAATTTTTGCGCCAAGGATGAGTGAACGCAGATTCAATGATTAAAAAATGGTAAATGTTGACGTTTTAGTGGTCGGGGATCGCCGAAAATTTGTCAAAATTCTAATAACGAGCTCTCCAAAATAACGACCCTTTTCCCAGGAACCGTGAAGGGTCGTTAAATTGGAAGTTGACTGTATATGTATTTAAATGGATCCTACGTGTTATGATGAAACTTAACTTTATTACAAGATTGGTAAAAACTTTTTTTTTGCAAATAACTCAAACAATATGTGAATACATTTTTTTGTGCAACCATCAATATTTTTTGTAAAACCTGTAAAAAAAGGTAACTTGTACAAACATGTTTTCCTCTCTGAAATGTCTTAATTTACTGACACTATTTGACTGAGTGACCATAGCACTATTTCATCACCAGTGTGGCAAATTTCTTATTGAACTAACCCTTTGTTACAATAATTCATTATAGACTTTTGCTACTAGAGTTTGAATTTATTAGTTTGAGAATATTTAGATACTCTTAATGGGAAAAATTGTAATTAAGTCCGTTAGAAAGTACAGAATGTCAAAATCATAGCTCGGCTGTCTTTAAGGGGAACTACCTAATACTTCTGGTCTATAAAAATTTGTCTGATGTATTTCTCTGCATCAGTCTATTTACTATCTTAGTTATGGATGGCAAATTATTTTCACAATTACAAACAATTTTGATTGGATACATTTGTGTCTTATGTCAAATTTTCGTTTACAGTACGATACTAAAAAAAATTCAGTGCTTGGACAGAAAATTATAACAGAAGCTACCAACATTAAATGCTTAAAAACCATTGGATTGTCATAAGGTACTATAAACAAGTTTTTTTTGTAAGTCTTAATGGGCAAATACTGTAGTCTCAAATCTTAAATACCTTGTTTCAAAATAAATTTTAGTATTCATCACTGGTGGTTACAGGGAGGTGAATTTCAGTTACATTAGCTACTGCTTAAACAACCTAACCTGTGTTTCACTAAGAATCTTAATCCCAGCACAATCCATAAGGAATGGTTTTTTATTGTGATACATTGTACGTTTAAGTGCTTAATTTAAATTGTATGATGAACACAATCCTTATTAAGTTTTAAATGATACAAATTGTAAATATTAATAAAAAAGGCAGTTGCTTGGAAATAGTTATTATTAAAAAAAAAATTGGGTTATTGAAATACGTAGTGCATGTGTAAACACAGTGTATTTTCCAATCATAGGGGTGTAAATTACAGTATTTCTTTGTGGGGCTAGTGTGTTACGTAAAGGTGTGGCACATATATGTGGTTATATAAGTATGTATATCAAACACTGAAACTTTATTCATAGAAAACTCTTTAGTGCAGTGTTTTTATTAATACAAGTTTTTTTTTAACCCTTAGGTAACCATACCCCACAGGGACTTTAATTTTCATTTGTATGCTAAATACAAAAAGTATTCTTTAGTTTACTGTGTATATTTGTCTTGCATATATTCCTTTGGGAGGAAGAATTCTTACTGATTTTAGGAATATTTTGGTTTACAATACTATTTCCCAAGTTTAATTTTTGTATATACAGTACCTAGAAAGATTAGGTTAATACAGAAACACTATTACGGAGTAAAAATTCAGGTTTTTAAGGTTTGTACGGTATTAAAGTCAAGTGGTTTCTTAAGCAAATGGTAAACTTGTTGAGTTATATCAGAAATGTGTGTGATAATTCCAGGCGACACGTCTCAATACAGCAATGGTGCATACAAGATCCTGGGACGCACAAATGTGGACATTATCAAGACAGGAGGCTACAGTGTTAGCGCACTGGAGGTAGAGACCCACTTGTTGGGACACCCACACATACACGAGTGTGCTGTAGTTGGTCTACCAGACATTACCTGGGGTCAGAAGGTAAGTAATGATCAACATACTGTACATATGTGCATGTGCACACAGAGTATAACCCCAATTTCATAAAATGCCATGATAATTCAGAATGACTTGGTAATGTTGATACCATTGTAAGATCAAAATTACTGACTAGTTTTAATATCTGAAATATCCAAAAATTTTGAGTTATTTGTAACATACAGTATTTATGTTTAATAACCTCTGGTATGTAAAAATGGATGTTGGTGTATTTGTATGTATGCATGTATGAGATTGATAAACTCTGACACAGTTTGAACGACCACAATGAAACTTGGCACATTTATGTATTTTTTTCATGGAGAAGGTTTCTATTTTATCCATTTTACCTACTATTACTCACCAACTCACCAGTAGATAGCACTGAAGTGCATCAACTTCTATACCTTTCGACCAATCGCCATGAAAACTGTTGGATATAGATTTTTGAACACTGAGAATATTTTCATGATGCAGTCAACTCTCGATTATACGACCCCGGGAATAATGACCCTCTCGAAGTAACAACCCTTTTTCCAGGAACCGTGGGGGAAACAAAAAAAATGCTTAAAAATTTTTAATTCAAAGAAAATAGCAGAAAAAGATGTTGCATTATTTTATTATGGCTGCAAATGGTTGCAGTTGTTTATCGAAAACTGTACTACCGCACACTGTGTTTGTTCTAAAAGTATATGTTGGTGTTCCTTCCTCCCGTGCGACGCGATGGCAAGCCAGCCGGCCCGAACGCCCCTTCCCATCCCCCGGCCTGTCGGCGACCTTTCCGCCTCTTTCCCACCACCAGGCCCAACCACTCCAATAGTTCGCTCACCTCTTCTTCATCATATGCATGCTGTAACTTTTTTGCCACAGATTTCTCATGCCTTTGGACACTATAAGCTGTCTTTGTGCCTGTGATATTACGAATATACGTTGTGTTTATTTAAGCTTTATTACGTTTTCCGCTTTGTTAACTAAATGCTATTAAATATAGGTAATTACCATCATTTTATTTAATGATATATACACAATGTCTATAAATCATTAGTTTAACAAGTGAAAGCAGGCCAGTTCATATTGACACTACCAAACATCGGGTGCATGTCTCAGATATGCGTGGCATCCAGTAATAGGATGCTTGACAACAGCACGTATGGTGTGAGTCACTAGCCCACATGTGTGCTTGCGCCCACACACACACAATTGGCTCGACTGTAAATAACAGCAGTGGATACACTTGTATGCGTCGGCGGAAAGAAAATATGAAACAGCATTGTGTAGGTCTAAAATTGTTCTGTGAATGTGTTATCCGAGTTTATTAACAATGATCAACATCTCGATGTTTGTAATTATTTACTGTTGGTGAGCAAATTTAAACTCAGTATGAAATCCCTCTCCATGCACATTGGTGAAAACACTTTTCTACTGAATTTCAAAAGGCAAATTTTATCACATATGATTGAATTTGTGTGGTGTACTACTGGGCGTTGCATCACTTTGAGCTGAAAATCTGCTAGTGAAATATGTTGCTCAATTGTATTAATATAGAGAGCATGTGCATTCTAGAGGATTAAATCAACTAAATGAAGGAACACTTTTTTTTATATCGTTTCAATGTCTTCGTTACACATGCTAATTAACTTAGCAGCATGTTGCTTCTGTCAACAGCTCCCATGTTGTTATTGTAGTCCAGCTTTCAAAATTGCTGTACTACTTTTGTTCCTTGTTTGTGAAGTGTCTTCCCAGTTTCTGTCATGCTGTCATCATGCATTATTGTAAGCATATAAACATTCCGCCTTTCATACCACGGTCATTGCTGCCAGGGCGTTTGTGCTCTTTTAAACTGTTTCTCAATTGAACCATTTTTTGACAGGATGGGCTTTCCCTTTCTGCTCTTCCAGGCAGTACTACATGCATTCATTTTGTTAGTATGCAAGAAACAAAATAAAAGTGGTCTTGTATACCAGTTGTCTACATAAAGTAAATGACCTTTGTTAAGATATGGTAGCATAAATTTGCATGCAATAGCTCCTAACATGCCAACATTTTGTAGATCATCTACACTTATTTTCTCCATAGTAAATGATTAAATTGAGTACAGTATATCCTGTTCTTGACGTCACACAAAATAAAACATTTCATTCCAAAATTATTGTGTTTGGATTTTATGTTTTGTTTGAATGATAGTTTGCCATTGAACAGCACAAGGAATTCATCAATAAATAAATTCCAGAATGTGACAAAATTACTTGCAAAACATTTCTTTGAAAATTCAATCACAGGTATAATTTTTCAGCCTACTGCAGGTAGCTGCCTGCTCATTGTCAGAGAAGTGAAGCATGCTCAGCTGTAGAAGGTACCTGTCTCGTGGCATTATTTGGGAAAATATTCGAGCTTGCATTCTGCAATAGAAAGATGTTTATTCGTAGTCATGATCAACGTAATAGCAATAAAAACATACATTTTGTTACAGCAGATATCAACCCACTTTCTAAGGTGCGAATGTGGACCAAGTTCTAAATAATTTACGGTTTGTGCTCAGTATAAGTTTGTTTCTGCAGCTACTGTATTTCCAAATAATTTGTCAGAAACAATAAAAAAAAACTCAGCTTCTGTGAATTCTGAAGAAATACTGCGTGTTACCAAAGCAGAGCTAGTGTCAAAATTATGAAAGAAGTGCCACCAAGCACGAGAATCTTGATTTTTCTATTGGTGTTGGTATTCACATTTTCAACCCTTTATAACTACTGTCACTCTATTCACCAGTCATGCGATTCTCTTCACTTTCCAAACTTGAAATGGCAGAATATAACAAGTTAGAGTAATCTATGGTTTGTTTGGCTTCAGAATATCTGCACGTCTTTAGCCATCATAAACAAAGCAATCAATATAATACATATACATGAATGTGCACAATCACACATTATTCAGAATATGCCTTTTATACAATCTGTTGGTACAATAAAGAACTAAAAGAAAAATTCCGGAAAACGACAACAGAGAGCACTTGTGTTGTCAGCTGAGATTCTAGTACGAGTATACTCTACAGCCCTAGCACAAGCACGAACATTGGAAACTGAATTATCTCAATGGCAGCATTTAGGTGTGCAGTATTATAGATCGAGATAATTTGATTGTAGCAGTTAAAGGGTTAATCATCTGAAGGGGGGAAAACCTTTTTGTATTAATGAGAAAATAGTGCAATATGAGTGAAGTTTGTATTAACAAGGTTTCATTGTATTCGTTTTATGCAAGACATGGTCATCATATTAATGAATTTTGTGGTGAGTTAGAATCTATTTGTGATTCAGGTGGCTGCCGTAGTTGTGGCGGAGGAGGGTCGAGAAGTGATCTTGTCTAAACTACGAGAATGGTCCAAAGAGAGAATGGCTCCGTACTGCATCCCAACTGTACTGAAAGTGGTGGAAAAGTTGCCAAAGAACACAATGGGAAAAGTGAACAAGAAAGATCTAGTCAAACAGTTGTTTCCCAATATTCCATCATCTTAGATTTTATTTGCTTTGACCTTGTCATCTGGTCAGACACAGACAATGTACTGTGTTTTATGTGAACACCTGTGTACAGATGTTACTCGTAACTGATGGTCAAGCTATGTTGCTGAAAACATTTTTCGTAATTATATTTTAGTTTTTAAATGCATTTGTCACATGTTAACAAATCTTCCTGCATTTAATTTGCTTGACAACTTTCCCGAAACTGCAGTAGTGTTTTTAATATTCTTGTTAACATGTTCCTTCAATAGAAACAAGTGTTCAGTTGTTCATATGTACAGTGTCGTTAAAAATTAGGAAATATCTGTAAATAAGGAAAGTGCATAAGAATCATTCTTACAATATGCTGTATGTGCAGAAAATGGAAACACAACTTTCTGATTACAATGTTTAAACATTTTAGTGTTCTGCTGCCATTATTTCTTTTGGATAATTTTTTTCTTAAGTTTAGAGAATCTGATATTGTGAGTGCAGTGACTTACTTTAAATTTCTAGCTTTTGCCACCATCATGTGTTCATTTGATCACAGAAATACTTTTGAAAGGTAATGAAAGACTGTTATTTTTCCATTTAGTTACCAGCTTGTACATTTTACTTGGACTGTTTGATTTGCATGAGTGATCTAAGTACAGTAATGTGTGTATTATTAATGTTGCAAATACGTACCCAGTTGTTCGTGCATGTTCAGATTATTGACTATGTTAAATATGAAATGCATAGCTATTTCAATGTTGGTTATTACATATTACTTTTTGGTAAATTCTGTTTATATGTATGTAGTTGTAGACAAGGAATATTTCACATACAGCAATTATAAAATTCTATTGTAGCCAGTTTAATGCTATTGTTTGTATATTTTCCTACAAATATAAATAATGTGCAGTGTGATTTGTCATGCATACAAAATTCCAATTTTTAATTCCATTCCTGTAATTTTATCCATTTACAGTTTTATAATGGATCAGTATAGACACCAATTGTGGCTAGTACTGTAATTTGTCAAAACTGTGGTTGTAAAAAAAGATGGGGGAAGTAAAAAATAAAGATGTTTAGGAATTGTAAATACTTGTACAGTATGTAGTTAGAAATTTTCACTGTTGAAAAACAAAATTGAACTACGATTTGTGTTTCTGTAATGGTTTTTTAGTATGTTTACTGCTTGTAGGAGGGAAATGTTTTTTGTAGAGTACTGTTGCACTTACTATAATTCTTGTGTGGAATTCTTCAGACTTTGCAATAATGTACATACGTATTATCATTTCAGGTTTTCATTGTATTTAATATATTATGTTATTGCTCTCAAAAATTTTGTGTTGATTTTTTTGTTATATTTTCAACAAGAAAGAGTAAAATAATGTATTTTTATGAACTCCATTTTTGATAGTTGCTCCTTAAAAAATGTCTATTCATGTTCTCAAGTTGCCACTCTTTTTGACTCCTTTAGTTCACAGAGTAGCTGCAATTGCTGCGACCAAAGTACAATACTGCTGTTTCGGTATTTGTCAAGGATTTTGCATAGAGGTGCGTACCTTTTCAGTGCAAATTAAAAAAATTGTGGCAACTTAATTGCTTGGTGTATTTCCAGTTACAGTACAGGTATTTAAAAACTCAATTGTGTAGTATTGGTAACCAAACATATTTTATTAAATTATATTATCAGATGTTGAAAATGTACACTGTAATCAATAAGTTGTACTAGCATTGCCTTGGTGTTTAATTAGTTTAAAAATACAGAAACCATATTTTCAGTGTAATACATTAATTTTTTGTTACAGGATTACCATTACAGAATACTTTAAATAATGCTATCAGAAGTGGCACAAGGGAAGATTTATTGTAGTATCGTACCACCTCTTTGGTTATACAGGGATATAAACAATGCCACTTGGAATAGTCATTGTACTCGCACAGAATAAATTTAAGTTTCGTTCGCATGGTCAGTACCTTCTACAACCTCTGCACCCGAAGTTGCAGTAGGTGGAGGTCAAAGTTCTTGAAGGTACAGAGGGTACAATTCTTACCACCCGAACGCCCCAGACAACGTACACTGTTTTAGCTAACCTTACTGCAACACAAGTGAGATAATTTTTGTTAACATGACAGGAATATTAATTTCAAATGTTTTTATTTTAATATGAGCCATTATTTTTGATGCCGAGTATAATATGACGTTTACATTTAGCAGACATGCGAAATGTTACATATGTAATTGTTTGTCCATTCTTATATAATTAACCATGAAATGGGATGTTTTACTGCTGCAAATTAATAATAAATTTCTTTTGTGTGGCATAGCAATGGTTATTGTCGCGATAATTTTTTTTTTGACCTATTTTTCATTAAACCTGATCCTAGCATTCTTAATTGAAGCACTCGCCATGTCAAAACTACACTATGTAACCACTAAAGTTATCTGAAATTCAAAATCTGAAATTCCCACCAACATGTTTAATCTGCACCTTCAATCTACTCCACCTCCCTGAGGTGGTGTAGAAGTTGCAACACCCAGGTGCAGAAATTTTAACTACACCAGCGAGTAGAACGGTTTGGTTGCTGAAACTTGGGTGCTACACCCAGCTGCCCAAACGCCTGTTGGAGAAGGTACTGACCATGTGAACAAAGCTAATGCTAATAGAAGTGACAAAGGTAACTTTTTCATTGTTATTGTATCAGCTCTCGGGTCGTACATCACTATAAGCAATGCCACCTGGATATTCAAGTCATTGGTTTATATAACAATTTTTGTTTGCTTAAAACACTGTAATTTTGTTATAAATTAAATATTTTTTATTGCTAAACATAATGATTCAAGGCTCAAACATTAGAGAATAACTAATTCTATCATAAGCGACATAAATAATTTTTTAACCATTGTTATTATATCAGTTCTCGTGGCATACAGACGTGTAAACAACACCATGTGGAATTTGAGAAATAAGTTTAGACAACCACTTATACTTATTTCAAAATATACTGTAATTTGTCTGTATCTCAAATATTTATTAATATGTGGTAAATGTGACGTTACGTGTCAATTTTCTCACAGATTATTTAAATAGGACGTACTAAACTGCAGAGGAACCAAACCTCTATGAACTTCGACATCATGACAATCCAAAGAGAAAACTAGTATGGTAAAAATCACATCTTGTAGCTTCTGTTGCTACTTATTATTTTATTTTGTGGCACTAGTGTGTTTAACCACTTGTAGTGCGTGAGACACTGTAATTAGTTTGTACATTAATTAAATATTTAGAAATGGTAAATTTGACATTTCGAGGCTCAACATAAGATAATTACTATTAGGACATCAACAAGCTATTTAATAGTTATCGTACCAGCTCTGGGGGGAATACTGGCTTGTAGACAGAGCTAGTTGAGATGTTGGTTTGAACAACCATTTATATTTCAAGAAGTACTGTAATATATGTTTGTACCTCAATTATATATTTATAAATTGTAAATGTGATGTTACTAACTTGTAACATTCCTCACGGATTATAAAATAGGATCTACTAATCTTCAGTGTAAGCAAGTGTCCACATACACAGACACTGTGACAATCCAAATAGAAAATGAGTACAACAAAATTGATGTTGCAGAATAAACAAGGATGTCGGAAGCGCAATTGCATGTCGGTGCGTTTGATGTCTGCGAACTCGGGCGCTGATTGGCTACTGATATCTGCCAAGTTGTAACTGCATTCTGATGTAAACATTGCATATGATATACTGTACTGAAAATGTATTTTCTCATGCCATTAAATCAAGTTTTTGTAATATAGTTTCAACAGCTTGTGTTTTATGTAATAAAAATGTCAATACTGTACTTCCGTAATGTACTAGTTTGAGAGTACCTAATATGTTACAGCAAACTTAAATGTTTATGTTGTTGCAGGCTGCCTAATGGGGATGAAATAGAAGTAACAAATGTAACTTACTTAACAAAATAATGAGACAGCTAAACTTACTGGATTCAATAGAAACAAGAAAAAATTCCTCTTTGTAACTTGCCTCCAATTACGGTTGAGTGATGAACAATAAATAGTTAGTCATGAAAGGTTTGTTTTTATCCACAGAGTCACCACAAGTCTGCAATATCACACTAAAGCATGCTTTCATCAGGCACGTACAAGCCAGTTAGAACATCCGCACACCATAAACAAGCAGAAGACAGAGTTCGTGAAAGATAGTAAACTTCAGAGTATCAGTTGTAATTGGTGCTGAGCAGTGCACGGATAATTGGCAAACACGGATAATCTGAAAACAAGAAAAGTAATGTTGAAATATTGTTAATCCATTCTTGCATGCCAGATTTGACATTCTTATGTTCCAAAAAAGATTTTTCTACAATTTTTGTACAGTCAACTCCCGATTTAACGACCCTTCACGGTTCCCGGGAATAGGGTCGTTATTTCGAAGGGGTCGTTATTAGAATTTTGAAAAATTTTCAGTGATCCCCGACCACTAAAATGTAGACATTTACCGGTTTTTATTATTTAATCGGCGTTCACTCGTCTTTGGCGCAAAAATTACGTGTTTTTATAAAATTATACACATTTATTTTGAAAAGCAAAGGTGTTATTTTTAAAAGTATGCCATTGAAGTGGATTTACAACCTTTGTTTAGTTCAATATAAATCATAAACATTGCCAATAACATAAATCCCTGTACCCACAACGTCCATTGTGGGATGTTATTTTCAAGAATGTCGCAATGAAGTTTATTGAAATAGTAGTATTTTTCAGTAGAGTGAAATATTTTGAATAAATAGATACACTGGAAGCGGATATATGACCTTTCTTTGACAATGTAGATTCTTGAGCCTGCAACTACCGTTTTGGAAGTTATTTGCAAAAAGCCGCAATAAAGTTTCTTGAAATAGTAATATTTTTCAGTAGAGTGAAGCATTTTGAATAAGTATATAAACTATAAGCGAATATTATGACCTTTCTTTGGCTAAAAATTAAACAAAAACGTCACCGACAATATAGATTCTTGCGCCCGCAATAACTGTTTTGGAAGTTATTTGCAAGAAAGCCGCTATAAAGTTTATTTGAAATAGTAATATTTTTCAGTAGAGTGAAGTATTTTGAATAATTAGATACCTGGAAGCTGATGTATTACCTTTCTTTGGCTCAAAATTATGCCAAAACGTCGCAGACAGTATAGATTCTAGTGCCCGAAACGACAGTTTTTTGGAAGTTATTTGCAAGAAAGCCGCAAAAAATTTATTAAAATAGTAATATTTTTTCAGTATGACGACGTATTTTGAATAAATGATACTCTGGATGTGCATATACGATATTTCTGTAGCTCAACATCAATCATGAATTCATGATAGTGAAACATAAATATCGCCGGCAACTTAAATTAAGTGCCAGCAATGTCTGCAGTTCAAAACTATTTACAAGGTACTGTTGCAATGTTGTTGGTTGAAATAGTAAAAGTATTTCAATAGGATGGATATATGTCATGGTAGACATCTAACACTTTTCTTCAACACATTACGCACAAACTTTGCCGACAACGATAATTTTAGTTGGCACAACATACACTTTCATAAAGCTGTTTGCCTCCAGTCCTGGGACGGGACCTCGTATTGGCAGCGAGGGACCACACACACGTCTGCCCATGGACATATCTGGAAATTGGTTAGTTCAAAAACATACACAACGTGGCTGCTGCATCGCTTCTGCCACTTTTGACCACTACCTAGTCACAGCTACTGACGTTTGCTCGCTCAGCAGATGGGACGTGATGATAACACTACTCCCTTTGTTTTGCAGTTCTTTCTCTTCTCTAGCTCGTTCGATCGTGTGAAAATAATCTGCTTGTATGACGATTCTACTCTCTGCACGAGTTATTTGAACACTTCTCCAATGTGCATGGAGAGGGATTTGATACTCAGTTTCAATTTGTTCGCCAACAGTAACCAGTAACAAACATCAAGATGTTGATCATCTTTAATAAACTTGGATAATACATTCACAGAACAACTTTTAACGTACACAATACTGTTTCATATTTTCTTTTCACCGACGTATACAAGTGACATAGCTGTTATTTACGGTCGAGCCGATTGTGCGTGTGTGTGGGCGCGAGCGCACATGTGGACTTGTGACTCACACGACACGCTGTTGTCAAGTGTCGTACTGCCCTTTGCCACGCACATCTGAGACATGCACCCGACGTTTGGTAGTGTCAATTATGAACTATCTTGCTTTCACTTTTCAAAAGAGTAATGATTTATAAACATAACCGTGTATACATCATTAAATGACATAATGGTAATTATATTTAATAGATTTTAGTTGACAAAACAGAAAATGTAATAAAGCTTCGTATAATCGTAATATCACAGGCAGAAAGACAGACTGCCGTATCCAAGGGCACCAGAAATTAGTGGCAAAAAAGTTACGGTGCGCACATGATGATGAAGAGGTGAGCGAACGGCCTTATTGGAGTGGTTGCCTGGATGGAGGGAAAGAGGCAGGCGGATCGGTGACCGGCCGGGGAATTGGAAGGGGTATTCGGGCCGGCCAGCTGGCCAACCTTTCGTGCAGGAGGAAGGGGCAACAATGTATATTTTTATAACAAATACACAGTGTGCTGCAGTACAGTTTTCGAGAAATAACTGCAACAATTTGCGGCCATAATAAATTCAACGCCTTTTTCTGCTATTTTCTTTGAATTAAATTTTTTTTCAATTTTTCACGGTTCCTGGAAAATGGGTCGTTACTTCGAGAGGGTCGTTCTTCCCTGGGTCATATAATCGAGAGTTGACTGTACTGTGTTAAACACACAGAATGCTGCACGGATAAACCGAAAACCAGTTAACAGATGCACAAATAATCAGAAGTTTACTGTAGTTACATCCTGATTGCCTTGTTTATTCTGTGACCATGTCACTTCTGTTACTTCTTATTTATTCTGTGATATTGTTTGGATTTACCATATGTTGTTATTTTTGCAAAACAATATCACTTTTCAATAACTATGAAGGTAAGTTTGTGTAGGTTTTTTTGGGAAAAATACATTTTAAAAACATTTTCATTTAAGTTGGGAACATAACTACAGATGTTCAGTGGAACGTCGTTAATACAAACCCTGTTAATATAAAGTTATCATTAATCAAAAGTTGTTTTCTGTCTCCTTGAAATATGAGAAATCAGTGTTCTAGAAATGGTTCCCTTATACATAAAACAATACAACGTAATATCAAATTCAGTGGTTTAAAGAAGTTATGTTGGTGGTAATAAAGCTTGTACCGTATTTACCCATGTACCACCCACCCCCTTGCGAGACCAGCACCCCATATTGTCAACACACTCTTGAAAAATTTTTTTAAACTATTTTGTTTGAATGTAATTTATTTTTGCGTAAAAAACATTATGAAATTATACCCGAGAAGTATAGACCCACTCCCCTTATTGTCAATATGCTCTAATGAAAACATTTTTAACTGTTTTGTTTGAATTTAATTTACTTTTGCGTAAAAACGTAATGAAATAATACCCCAGAAGTATACTTAAATACTGCGTAGCACCACACACAGCATGTTAGAACAAAGATGGCAATGGCTGGTTGCACGGAACAAGGGTGAATAATCCATAGCTACGCATACTGCACACTTTTAGCTACAAGCCGTAACAGAAGAGCGAGCTCAGCTGTGCTGTACTGTGATGCATTCTTCTGAGGGAGCCACTAAACACTATCTCGGCCTCCACGCTGCTTGTGCATGCGTAGATGCTTGTTCATCGAGCCAAACAAAGTCAGATAATTCATAGTCAATCATCATCATAATATGCAGACGTTTTTAGAATAAAACAATACACTAAATGGCGTGGTGTTGGCTTGGCGCAGCTCGGCACATCCCGGAGGTCGGCCACTGCGCCACGAGCTATATGCACGGCACAGGGCGTGGCTGATGGTAATGCCGGTGTTGTGTATTTACATCTAATAAGCTACAATCTGATGTTATTGTGTATGTACAGTAGAAGCTCGGGAGACCACGTTTCGATAAACCGCGCATTCGGCTATATCACAGGGTAGTTTATGTACCCCAAGCTAATGTACCAGAAACTTCACAATTGTACTAGTATGTACTTCAAAAGGATGTTTGTTTTGCCGGTCAAATGATCAAACGAGAGGGACGGATAAGGACAAAAGGCAATGGACAGGAAGCGGTAATGCACGTGTTCAAAGTCTGACAGGCCGGATGTGTTTATTAGTCGCCAGGAGTCTTGACGTCTCGCTGTGCGGCGGTGCGGAAGGCCTCTTGTTAGGGGTGGTAGGAGTGGAGGGGAAAGTATTGCATGGAAGGGGGAAGGGGCAGAAACTGGCACTAGGGAATCTCCAGCCGCTACGTGGGTGGGAAGTAATAGTCACGGCTGACGACACTCTAGAAGCTGCCAACAAGAATTTATTGCGATCAGTTCAGTTGTTTTATGTGGTGCGATGTCGCAGAAAAGAAAGGCTTATTCAGTGAAAGACAAGATAAACATTATCGACAGAACATAAAGTACAGTAGTTTAACAGTTAAACTAGAGTACTGTATCCACGGACTTCGTATCCGCTGTTTTCACCAACTGTGGTTGGAAAACGGAAAAACCGTAAAATATAAACATGAAATTCTTAAGAACTTGTATTTTTGCGCACGTGCATAGTTTGCTGTACGAATTAATAGCGCGCCAGTCATGCATGAGAGAGCAGCTAGTTTCGTGTTGTCAGCCATTGTTATCTACTCCGTTACGCAATGTGCTTGGTGCACGTGGTATGTTTGTTTACCAGCGATCAGCAGATAGTGCGGGTGGCAGGGGCAAGGAAGCGATGCAGTGTCGAATGTGCGGGCGGCGGTACTTCACGTGCATAGATCTTATCGCTTGCTGCACGCTTCCAAATCTAAAATGAGTTGATATCTCTCGCAGACTGCGTCGCCTGTCGCCTGCCCGCAAACTTCTTCCACGCAGAACACACGCGTGTATTTAATTACGTTGTCTTGTTTGCCGCCCGCCTGTACATAGTACACGGCACTGAAGTGCCTCTACTCGAGGTAAAGCCTCTACTGTGTGCAGTTATACGTGATTCCGTGGCCTGTAGTGTATTGTTTCCTGAAAAGAAAGACTAGTGATCCTTCTAAACCAAAGAGAATATCGCAAAATTCGTACTTTGACTGACAAAATGAAAAAGCTACATGTAATCAAAGACATATCTGTTGCAATTGGCTGCAGGTACGGGGAAAAAAACTATTGTGACATTCGTACGTCACGAAATAAAGCACGACAAATAGGATCAAGTGTTAATACTGCACCGAAAACGGCAAAAAAAAAATGGAGCTAAGTTAATTTAATTGCAATCAGTGGAGCAGTATTAAAACGGAAACCGCTAAAATGTTGCCCTTATCCATGTTTACCAGTGGAGTTTAATTTTTCAGTGACATGTGTGAAAAAAACCGTGCCAAGTCTATTTTAGTATAATCAGTGATGCCGTATTAAAAATGAATCTGCTATAGGCCGTTCACAATAAAGTGAGCACTGCATAAAGTTTTCTTTCAGCAGTTTTGTAGCCATCTTTACTATTTTGAATATGAAAACTTCCGTGTCACTAAAAACCAGTGTAAACATTTCAACACACTCAAAAGTTAACATCTATTGGTCCAAGGAAGCATATTTTTAATTAATTGCAAGTTCTTCTGAGTGCTCAGTTTACAGTGCCTATATAGCCTATAACATTGTTAATTATGGCCAAAATATTTCATGTTTATGATCCGATTCTTTTCTGTAATTGATATGCACGTCATACAAGCAAGAAATATTTAGAGACAAATACAGAATATTCACGCCCATGTAGTCGTAATTGTGCTTGTTCCACTGTTGTTTTATGTAGTTGACAACGATAAAGTACGCATTACACGCGAGAAAGTGTTATCAGATGCCATTCTATCAACGCTTGTGGAGACACACACTGTCTGCCCAGCGCACGTCCTTTGCAGCGTAGGGTGGGTGGAGAGAGCGCCTCGGATCAGGCCCGTGCTGTGTTGTAACGTCAGCAGTAGCCGACCACCTGGCTCGCGTGCTGTTGCCAAGTTACCGCGACCACTCGCAGTATGGCTGCTACTGTATATAAATTGCGCCGCAATGCACACGCTACGTGTAATTTTTATATTTAAATGTTGTGGGACACTTTACGAACGTATTAAATATCCGTACGTCGCACAAATATAGTAGCATTTGAGATTAGGGGTTAAAATGTTTTTTATTAATTGTATGTAGTGATTTATGTAGGTTATTACGGTGTCTTGAATATACACGGTTTTTGTTATCCGTGGATTTCCTGGATGAAAGTTTGTGATACGGTGGCATAAGAACATTGTGGCGCTAAATAACCCTTTATTAAAAAAATTTTTTTGTTCTTTCTGGTCTACCTCGGTACAGCGTGCATAGGCTGTAGCGCGGGTTAGCTTTAAGTCTTCCGACATGAGCGCTTTATCAAGCTTCTACTGTATTTACAAAATATATCGTCAACAGAAAAATATTGAGCAGAAAATAATATGTAAGTACCCATATTTATCTGTGTACCATTTGCCCCCATGTAAGACCCCTTCACCTAATCCTCAAGACATTTTTTTTCCCGCCATACAGTTCCATTGTAATTGCTTTTTGTTTGAAAATGTAATTGAATAACAGTAAATACATATTAATTGATATGAGTGAATGCTCCGCTACGGCAGCATACACTGCACTGTATTGGCAGGTGTCTGTACTAAGAGAGCACGCCGTGCTGTGGCTCTTTCTGCCAGAGCAATGAATCGTTATATGTTTTGGTTCGCCGTGCTGCTACACGCTGCACTGTAAGTGCATAGATATTCACTCATCACTTACGGTAATATTATATTCCAGTGTTTATCCTGTGTGTATTTTCACCATTTAATTGCATCATGCAATCTTGTTAACTTTTGACGAGAGTTTATTTGTAAATACTGCAGTGTGCCTAACCAGTGTAAACAGTCCAGTGCATTGGCTTTGTAAAGTGCATTCAAAAACGAACACGGGAAATAGGTACGCACGTTATTATATATTGTTTTTGTTCTTTTGGCCCTGAAATGTATCTAATATTAATTCAAGTGTTTCTGTACCTTAATTATAGTTTTTTAATGGCAACATGCATGTCATTTATTTCAGTAGCGATGTTTCTCTTGTGTGGCAGAGTAGTTTTACCTGAGGGAGTAATTTTAGATGGTGAGAGAGACACACTTGTAGCATCTGACAGTCCCAAGCTCTCGTCTGCCATTTTACGCTGCCCAGCTAATGGTACTTTCAACCCTTCTGGCAGGT
Organism: Medauroidea extradentata; assembly: GCA_003012365.1. Taxonomy (NCBI): domain Eukaryota; kingdom Metazoa; phylum Arthropoda; class Insecta; order Phasmatodea; family Phasmatidae; genus Medauroidea; species Medauroidea extradentata. The sequence goes on from PNEQ01108902.1 coordinate 20,532, forward strand.
ATAAAAGTGGCATCCTACCCTAGTTCTTTAGTCGTCAAGGATTCGGCCTAACTGCCGGGTCATCCTCTCAAACTGTTGATTTCCACAAGGTGCCGTTCGCTCCTTTATCCAAACTGTTGGTTGATATCCACAAGGTGCTAACCTTCCCACCATACACGCTGGTGGTTGATGTCTGCAAAGTGCCGTAGTCCAACGCACAACAGTCCGTCACAGAGGGTTGATGTCCACAAGATGCCCTTTGTGATACCTTTCCTCAATTCGCCTGATGGTGAACACCCCTACCAAAACGTCTCGTCACCACTCCTTACCTAAGTGTAAGGATGACTCTAAGGGGAAGCCAAAGTCAGCGCAACTAGTTAGTTAACCCACAGGCGTGGCAATGTAACTAAGTTTATCTTTATAGTGTGGATACACTTAACCAGTTCTTAGATACTTCAGGAGCTACATTAACGATTTCAAGTTTCTCAGGGCCAGAGAGTTGATCAGTGATCACCATAAAGCCTTACCAGTACAGTACTTACTTTGTCAGTTAATTTAGATGGCCAGCAGTACAATAGTTGAGTTGATAGCAGTACACAAATTGGAAGTTACGTAAACGTTATAACGCTCCTCGGGGTCAATGAGTTGATCGCTAAGTACTCACTGCCACTAGCAAGGTCTCTGCTCTCATCTAGTAATTCAATTCTTGCTCCAGTATGTCTCAGCCCGTTGTACCATGTCTTGTATCTTATGTTGAAATGGCTCAAAGCACCTTGACAAGAAGTGGCCTCATGTCAAAACGGCTTGCACCGCCCTGTCTAGTTCGTATGTCGCAAACCCTGTTGTTATCTTGTGTCCAGTCCAATAGCCAGGTGAAAAGCGTCAATTGCTTATGAGCTACAATTTGACATAAACGGTTTCAATATATTTGTACTGTGAGAAATCCTTCCAGCAATCTTAAGTCTGATAAACCCAATTTTTCCAGGCATTATCTATCCCAAAAACCTTAATTTCCATGTATGACCTGCACCCCAGAATTTTCAATTATGTTTTCTAGAGAAAATGTGCAGGTGGTACACGGGTAAATATGGTATATATCATATTTACCCATGTAACCCCCCCCCCCCCACCGTAATTTTTTTCTTTAAGTACAAAATTGAAAATTTGGGGTCCAAGTCGTACGGAAATCAAGGTTTTTGGATAAATTGGGCCTGGAAAAGTTGTGTTTATTATACATTATAGACTGCTGGAAGGATTTATGATAATGGAAAAATAAGTGTACGTTAAGTTTGAAGTTGGAGATGAGAAAAAGTGGGTGCAGATGGTGGGAAAGGATCAATTAAAAATGGCAAATATGTCGGGATTGCTGGAGTATTAAGAGTGCCTCCACAGATGAGCTAGCGGGATTCTGGTTAGAGCAGATGGGAGTAGGTTGGCCACTCCTGTTAGCGGCCGAAGGAAAACCATGCAATGCATTAAGATTTTCTCGAAAGATAACAATTCTGGTACTGTATGTAACCAGCAGCATATGCGTAGTGTTTTGCACATGTATGGTTGTGGAAATGTCCATTTTTTTTTACTTCTTTTTAAAAATAATCCAACTTACAATGAAATTATTGTGTTTTATAGGTACATTGCACACAGATTCCTTGGGCTTCCTCTTGAGGCAACCGATCAGGTGATGTAATATTTGCAAATCTTGAAATCTGTCAAATTAGCTATGATGAACTTTTGACCTCAATACTTTTGAGAATGAGGACTGTTCTTGTTTGTTTCTAGACAAAACTGGCAAGGGAAATGTGACAAAATTGCCCGCTGTGACTGGCTATGTCAGTGTAGCTTTACATCTGTTACATTCATAATGCAAATTTCTGTATATCTATTCACAGTTATCAAAATATCTTTCATGTCTTAAGAGCATTGTCTACAGCACTTTTCATTACTTTGTTTTTAGTTTTGTATTTCTACCAGATTTTTTTTTTTTGTTTTACACGCAAAATGTGACTAAATTTTGCTCTTACTAATTTTTTTCTCTCTCATAGTTTTTGCATAATAGCTCGTTAAAGTCAAAATGTGCATGTTACCGTCTTAAGGACAACTCACTGAAACCAACTGACATACCAAACAAAAAATTCACAGGAACAACGATGTTGTAGGCTACAAGTTTACCTATATTAAACTACAAAATAAAATAATTTGGTATTTTTAAAAATTTTTGAATTTTTAAGTTTGAAATTTGAAATTTTAGCATTTTTATTTAAATACAAAAATATTTTATTTTGTGGTTTAATATGTGAACTTGTAGCCTACATGTTTTTTTCGCTGGGAATTTTTTCAGTTTGGTATGTCAGTTGGTTTTAGTGTTGTCCTTAAAACTGTAACATGCACATTTTGACTTCTACGAGTCATCACACAAAAACTATGAGAGAAAACAAAATTCATAAGAGCAAAATTTTAGTCACATTTTGTGTCTAAAATAAGAAAAAAATATCTGGTTCAAATATAAAATAAAAACAAGGTAATAGAAATTGCTGTAGACCATGCTCTTAAAGCTTTACTTTGATCTTTGAAGGTGACGTGTGCAATGCAACTCTTGTCTTTTTTCTCAAACTTTCTTTGTGTGGAATCACAAACTCTTCTAACAATGAATGGCCTCTGCCTGTCGTAAGTAATAAAATTGGAGCCTCTTTGACTATTTTTTATGATTCGATCAATTATGCCTAACCCCTTTAACTTAGCGAGATAGACACAGCATAAATTAACTGAACCCGTAGGCCTGATAACATTTAAACCATATTACATATAAATAAATAAAGTGAAATTTTAGTACTAGTATGAAATAGTTTCACTCTTACTTATTTACTGTATTCACTTACGTCATATTATTTTTACATTGAAGCGTACTGACAGCAAAATGATAACACTGAAGGATTAATAAACATTGTTGAAGTAACTATGGTACCTCTGTGATAGCGATAAAAAATTCTAAACAGGTGTTTTCTTTGACTTACTGAGTTTAATGTTCGACAGTTACATCTTCTGAACAAAATTGGTCTACATACTGTTCTATTTAGCTTAATTTAACCTAAAAGCAGAATTACAGGCATAAGACAGCACCACCTGTTTATTTTATCACTTAACTAGAATTCATTTTTATGAAAAATCCTAATATTATTACATACAGTATGTACTGTTATATAGAATACACTAATTGACAACAACCTGAAAACTCAGATCCTGGGCAAGTTCAACTGGACCAACTCGAAATCATTTGCTGTATTTATGTATGTAGAACTTGCCCTTCCCAATGGCTAAATTAAAATAGCTGTTTATGTAAAACAAAGCAACAACCTAGAATATGGCATTTAAGTTACGTTACATTTCACACAAAGCCACTAGAGCAGACCACATCTGCTCTACCCCTATTCCAACGTTGCATCCAATCACCTGGCCTTAATAAAGCTAACTTCTCGTTTTAAAATTTTTGCTGTATTTTAATAATTCATTTCCTGGCTGCTTGCTTGTCCAATTGTTAACCACGTCTCTACATCTGCATTTGCAATATACTGCTGCTCATCGCCTGAAGAAGCTGGTAAAGCCAATGAATTGCCGTATATGTGTTCATCCAACTTCGTGTATGTACATTTATGTTTTATCTGTCAACAAGTAACTTTTCTGTAAGTACTGTTTGTTAAATTGTAATAAGTGTACACTCAATGGCGTCATTTCAGGTTTTTCTAGGCGGGGGCAAGATTTTGTTTTCTGACGACTGTGACCTTGTTGCATCTTTTTTATTAATTAAGCATGTATAAATTAGATTTTTTAATAATAAAACTTAAGTTTTATGTGCTTAAGTTAGCATTATTTAAATTTAAAAATATAAAAAATATATTTATACACATAAAATTCTAAATCCAGGGGGGCATTTGCTCCCCCTCCCCCCCCCCTCCCTGTGGCCTCTAATGACGCCTCTGTATACACTCACATCACATTGACAAAACAATGTAGTAAAATATTTTTCAGCACATCTGACAGTAATCATCCCATTTAAATTTTTTCTGTGCTTAACTTCGTAGCAAATTAATTTTTTCGTGTGTTGGTATTGACTCTGCTGCGACTTTGTTAGTTTATTCAAACTGCAAAATTAACTTGTTGCATGGCACTACAATAATACAACATATGTAGTAGGCCTATCTGTCCACTAAATATTGCTGCGTATACAGTTGACCTTGCAAATACATAACTGTACAGGTGATGAGTGCAATGCAATAAATCTGCAGCAGATACCACAGTTCCATAAACAGGATTTTTTTCCCTAGGTTCTAGGCTTGTGTATTACTATAAGCACAGATCAACTTTCTACAAATAATGTTACAAAGAAATCTTAAATATTAAAATTTATAACTTAATGAAATTTGCAGTATGTTGCCCAAGACACTTCAAGGGGTATAGAACGATGTCGAGTGAATACTCAATCGTCGATAAAATTTGAACTACTGATTGTAATTCAATAGGAATTTTTTTTCTGAGTAGATATTTTATTAATGGACGTCTATACACTACCAGTCTGTAGTATGCTTTGCTTTCGAGAAAAAAATTTAAAATTATTTTTAGAAAAATATGGGCTGAAACTACAAACTCCATATCAAAATGGATTTATAGCCATTTTTCTAGTTTTTATTATGGTAATATCCAGGTCTCTATAATAACTAAATTTCAAAAATAGTTTTACTATCCGAAAACCTCTTGCAAAGAAGTTTCCAGATGTTTAAATTATTTTCAAAAATTAAAAGTCTCTTCATTGTTATGGATTTTGTGGTTTCAAACCTATTTCGTTTTCCAAAACAGTTATGAATTTTTTACTTGAAGGCAAAATATACCACCACCTTGTGCATGTCCGCTAGCTTATAAAATCCCATCAAATTGCAATGAATAGTTTAAATTTTATCGACTGAGTGTTCCAGTCGTTCGCTAGACATCTTACTTTTCCATACTCCCCAAAAGCAAATTATAGTTTTCAAAACTGTTAAAATAAAAAATGTTCAAAAAATATAAAAATGTTGAGACATAAGAAAAATATAAGTTTATTCTTTGTGATATTGCACGCGGACAAAATTAGACTTAGAATTCCGTAGTTGCACATAGTAGTGCCAGTCATTTTCAGAATCCTTAAAACTAACCACTAGTAGTTTGAAATACATTTAATGTTTTTACATTAAAATGCCTGTTGGAAATCTAGTGTTTGTGTATGGACATGGCAGTGAGTGAAGAGTGTTTGTACAGTATATTGTATGTAGGCAAGACATCCCTACTTTGCAAACAATTGTATGACCACTTATTCTTTGTGCTCCATCAGAAGTTTGGTCAACCTGCAGTGACTAATTTACTAGCTTTGATTTGACGTCTTCTACTTAATGAAATTATCAACACTGACTGACAGACAATGCACAGCATGAACAGATGGGGTCTAGAAGCATGAAATTTTACACAGGGGTTCCCTAATATAACGTAGGTGAGCATTAAGAAAGAAGTTTTCGAAATTAGAAAATTACTGGTAGGAAAGAAATGTGTTTTCAACGAATTGTTGGTATCTCTTACACCCACTGAGTTATTAAGAGTACTTTTTTCTTCAGAATGTTGCTCATTAAGTCATGTCTTAAAAATTATGTATCACATCACAAAATATTCTAAATTGGGGGGATATATACTACTGAACACAACATGAACAACTACTAAAAATTGACATTATCTTATGTAGTTTTAAATGTGTACAGAGTCTGAAGACACTTTGGAAAATGGTCATCATGAATTCCATGTGATAAAAAACATCTGAACAACAACTTTTTTTAAAAACTAAATACAGTATGAAGAAAATGTGTTAAACTGAAGTCTCTGTAATATGCACTACTGTGTGCATGCCCGAGTTAAATTAAATTCTGAATAATAGCTTATTTTGATATTTCATGTGATAAAAATTTTTTTCTAATGCTGACACATTGTAATACAGCATGAACAAAATACATAAATGTCATTTCACTTTACTAAGAACTATGTGTACTGAGCTTAATGAAATTCTGAAAATTTTTCCTTATATATCTTGTGTATTCATGACGAGTTCAAATGGCGGACATTTATAAAATACTAAATGAGCATGAAAAAAGGTCAAAGTTATTTCTCCTTACTATGTACCATAGTGTACTGAGTTCGCAGTGATCCGGAAAAATGGTTTCTTAGATACTGTACCTTATGCAATCAAATTATGTTCACTTTGAAAATACGAAAATCGAATGAACAAGAAAGGTACATTTCAAGTCAACTCAATATGTAGGTATTATATGGGTAGGACTAAGTTTGATAGAATTCTGAAAAATATTTTCATTGTTATATATCATACTGTGCTAAAAATATAAAAATGGCCACCATTTTCAAAAGATAAACACAAAAGTCATATCAAATTAATCAGTGTTATATATGCACCAAGTTAGATGAAATTGCAAAATTAGTTCTTCAGATATGTCATATGCTTAAACAGAAAATTGGCAGGTGTTTTAGAAAACATAGTTTGAATAAAATGCACAAGTCAAGTCAGCTTAGTATGTAGTATGTGTGTACCAATTTGATAAATTTTGGGAAAAATTGGTTATTTCCTCAGATTTGTAATATTTAACTAAATATATAAAAAATGCCAAATATGTCATACTATATTAAACATATATAGGCTTAAATGGCAACCATTATTAAAATAGAAGCATGTCAGCTTACCAAGTGTTATATGTGTACCAAGTTTGGTGAAATTTGGAAAAATAGTTCCTCAGACATGTCATCATGCAAAAAAATATATAATAGAAAAATGGTTGCTGTTGTGAAAATATGAACATCAGAGGAACGAAATACACAAAAGTCAGGTCAACTTACTAACTTAATACTGTATTTGTGTAGCAAGAACAACGAAATTCAGAAAAATATTTTCTCATATATGTCATACTTCTGTGTTAAAAATATGAAAAGACATGAATACAGAATGAACAAAATACGTTAAGGCCTTGCTCTTTAGTTTTGCAGTGGTTTTGAAAATATTTCTTTTTAACACAAATTAATACCTATATCAAAAATTCATTCTGGCAGTTTTAACACACATATATCATAGTTTGTATCTGAATTTTTCTGTTGCAATAGACCAAACTGACTTTTAGATTTTTTCCCTTGAAATATCACATATTTTGTTGTCAAAATAATTTTTGCAAGCAAACTATACATCATTTAAAAAAATGCTCTGGCAAAATTGTGTAAATGTATGGCTGTACTCAGCATGGGCGTACCCAGGGGGGGGGGGTTTGGGGGTTGAAACCCCCCCCCCCCCGAAATCTATTTTTAATTCATCATCTATGAGTGGTTATTTACATGGTGCTCAAGCCTATGTAAGAAAAGATCACCCAATGGCTTTGTATGTTCATTGTAGCGCTCATTCTTTAAACCTGGCGCTTGCAGATTCTTGTTCTCTGCCTGCAATTCGTAACTGTATAGGTACAATTCAGTCATTTGGTTCATT
>PNEQ01108903.1:0-20080 GCA_003012365.1 Medauroidea extradentata
CACAGGAGTAATTGTGTGCATAACTAATTGTGTTGTGAGAGTTCTAGTTGATTACTGTTTTGTGTATTTCGTAGCTTTGTGAGCTATTAAATCCAGTACTTAATTTAACTCTTTTATTTGTAATTATAAGACCTCTATCCCAAAGAACTCATGGGAATTGCCCCCATGAAAAGTTTGTGTGTTCCCCAAACTTGTAACAATACGTTATTTATTGTTTCTGAAGTGCGTCGTCGTTGTTCGTGGCAGTATAACTGAACGAAACTTGAATTATTGAATTGCGTGTGTCATGTCTGTTGTAGTGGCGGTTTTGCGTTACAAATTCAAATAAAATATGCCCTCATTTACGAGATTTGTAATGGCAATAATGCGTGTTGTTTAGATTACTTTTTTTTTATCTTACATTCAGCCCCGTGCATTTAATGAGTAGATATTGTAGCTAAAATTTATCGGAGCAGTGTAATGTAGTTGTAAACATTGCACGACCCTATGTAAATAAAAGCACGTGGCATTATTTGTGTTAACATCGGCGGTAAGATATAAACTGGCAGGAAATAGAAATAAATCAGGGCTTTTTTGAGTGTTCACTTTATTCCGAATCACCTATATAGTGACTCATTTCTTTGACGCGAATAATCTTTATTCTCGTACCGTTTGAACACTTGAAGCTGAAATTTTGTCCTAGGCATCCTACCCGTGTGAGTTTTTACAAACTTCTTAATAGGCATTGATTGTTTTACGTTTTCCACTTTGACAGGGTGAAGTGTATAGTTTAGTTCACTTTTTGGAATCCACAATGGAAAGTTCATGTTACTAACGTGCATAAATTACCTTTTTTTATTGCCAAATTTTTTCCGTTACAAAATAATAGAGATATAGAGGATGCAACAATTTCAGAAACTTAATTAGTTTCTTGTCTACTTTCTGTCGTGCCAAAAATTGTAGTACATCCACTGAAATAGAACTTATAGAGAATATACGGATAAATTCAAGGCGTATCTGTCCTTGCACTGCAACTAGCCTGTGAAAGATTGTTTATGTTTAGATTTGCCTGTGACAAAGGACATAAGAGTTAGCGGATCTGGTGGGTGATACGGAAAGTATTTTTTCTTGTGTAACTATTTCAAATGATTCCAAAATGTTAATTTATTAAAATAAAAGAAACTTCAAACTGTTTTGGTTTTAAAAAATGTTGTCCGCTAATTTTAAGCATGATTCCCAAGCTCCTCAAAAGTGTTAAAAATGACTTTTTCACCTTGCTGTAGATGAGACATTTTTAAGCGTAATCGAAAAAATTAATCATAGAAAACTGCATTGGACTTAATCTCATACTTTCCACAAATAAAATAATATGGTCATCGCTTGAAGTCCCATTGTAAAACTGTTTCTACGAAAACACTGCAGGTTAGTTTAGTCTTTCGCGCCTAGAGGCGATAAGGTGTTTAACGGACGCATTATATTCTACTTACATCCATCTACACTTCCGTGCCTCGAACGTAAAAACTATTTAGCATCTACTAACTGTCAAGAGTGCGTGGTAGATAAATAAACGCTGAAAACACAAATTGATTTATATGCTTTTTTCGAAGCCGATATTGATAAAATACTCAATGACAGACATAGATAATTGTATTTGCCAACTTTATGAGTACATGTTTATCCAGGATTACTAATTCGTAGAGACCTGAAAAATTCGCGGATTCAATGACCTGAAGGCTAGCCTCCAAGAATGTTTGTGAAACCGTGCAGACAGCAGCTGTTTATTAGCTGCTCGCTGACACAGTGAAATGGGCCTGTATTCAGCTACAGTTTTATTGTTGGCTCAGCTACTTACAGGAAGTGTCGAATAAGTCAACGGCCAATTGCGAACGTTATACAAACCTATAGTTGCTGGAACTCTAGATTGCGCCTAAAAGAAAACGCGAATTTTTCAGGTCTCTAATTCGTTACGCGTGATCTCTTGCGCCGCAGTTAAATGCACGAGGTTCCGGCGTCAGAGATTGTGCCTCAGAAGTTCGTACAACACTTGACACTAATTCGTTTTACAACGTTGGCTAAAATTATTGTCTAGGATTGCATGTGTTGAATTTTCGCAAATTGGCTTCAAGAAACCTACAGCTATAGATTAATGATTTTAGCGTTGAATTATGTACCACGCCCTCTTATGTTGTCGACCTACAATGAAAAAGGAGAAACTAAAATGCAGTACGAATCTATATGTGAATATGTGGAAGGTCGGAAATACGACTTGGATATAGCAGATTTACACTTCGTATAGCGGGAGACCGTAGTGTTTAGATAATACGCCGAAGAGAGGGACGTGCTTATACCGTGGACGCGTCGGAAATGCGTGCCCTTTTATAAATTCCCGCCCTTAAGCTTGGGCACTATTGAGGGGAGGGAAAGGGCGGGTGGGGGAGGGGGAACTTGAATGTGTGCTCTCAGTTGTTAACGCTGGCCGTCGGATAAACGCAAGCCACCCTACCTTCGTGACGAACTGACGTCATGATCCTGGCCGAAACTGTAGCAGTTTATTCCACCCCTACATCCCTTTAAAACCCTTTCGTTCCCTTACAAAAAAAGTAGAGTGAGAGGGGTGGAGAAGTTGGGTGGGGTTGCACCCCTCCCCTCTGTCCCAACTCATCCCTCGTCTCATTGCAATGCAGCGCTCTGTGTCTGTTTAATTTCCTGTCACAGGCGCCATGATGCACGACCATCGTCTTGCCCCGGCGAAACAAAACTCGCAAACAAAAAATATGTGCACACACAAATCCACTCGCATTTCTCACCCTGACCCCTACACACGCGCGGCGCTTACGTCGCTTGACGTCCGTATTTTGGAGCTCAGGACAACGACCGTTATCCGAACACGATTTTTACTTCTTTATGTTTTATCTTCCTCCACCCCGGTTTTTTTTTTTTCATCCATGCGCACCCAACAAACGTAAACATACCACCATTTCATCCGGCCGCTCAGAAACACCTATCCATAATTTTCATTAGGCAAATCCGTTCTCGCTTCGATACGCACGCGAGAGATGGTACGAAGGGGGTTGTCAGGGGTGGTGGAAAGACCGTCGAATGAAGTTAACCAGATTTGGGAGCTGTGTATGAAAACAAGCTTGCCTACAAGCGCGACTCCGGCGCGCCAACTCCACTATATTCAAGGATAATTGCAGTTCGGCCGAGGTGTAAGCCGACAGTAACTCCTGATGTATGAGCCTAAGCACCGCGGGGCTTTTCCGTTAGCCACGGGTACCAGCTGAGCCCGGTACAATGCGGAAGTTTTTTTTTCTGTTAGGTATTCATCCGTTGGACGTATCGAAGCGGGGCGAAAATGTAGAACGAAATTTCCGGTTCCGTTGGAAGAAGATACGCTAAATAAAATTTATTGTCTAAATAGTGGGTGATAAAACTCTAAAATTAATTCTACTTACACTAAATAGTCCGGGTAGGTTCTACATTATACACGGTCTTATTAACTTAAGAAACAGAACAACGACAATTAAAATGTTTTACTATAACTTAACTTGATGGACAAACACATAAAATACATTTAAGGCCTCGCTCTTTAATTTTGCAGGGATTTCAAAAACAATTTTTTAACGGAAATTTATACATAGATCTATATCAAAATTCATTCTTATAGTTTGAACACACATATATTGTCGTTTGTGTCGGAATTTTTCTGTAGCAGTACACCAAATGGATTTTTAGATTTTTGCCCCTGAAACGTCACATATTTTGTTGTCAAAATAAGCCAAAAGGAAGCAAAATTATTTTTTTTGCTAGCAAACGCTACATTATTTAAAAAAAAAACGCCCTGACAAAATTGAGTAGGCTATAACTTAACTCATATAAAACAAAACTAATATACATATATTTTCGTATTTTGAAAAATTTGTTGAAATTTTAAAATCTTCGTTCCAAAATCCAGCATTTTTAATTAAATACAAAATAATTTCATTTTTAGTTTTTATATATGTCAAATTATAGCCTACAACATTGTTATACGCTGTGAATTTTTTTTTCAGTTTGGTATGACATAAAACCGTAAAATGCAAATTTTGACGTTTACGGCTCATACGTAAAAACTGAGAGAGATTCAAAAATTTATTAAGATGAAGATTTAGTTTGAATTAATGTCTAAAATGAAATATATATATATATATATATATATATATATATATATATATATATATATATATATATATATATATATATGGTACAAATACAAAAATTAAAAAATAATAAAGACTTTTAAAACTGGTGTGAGCCGGTGGCATTGTGATCACGCAACTGTCAATCTTGACGGTGACAAGGGCTCAAAATCGGAAAAGCATTTCTCGACTTTGTATAAGAGAAACACGGCATTCTCTTTCTCTCTTGAACATGCATTCCACCGTCACTCTATTCTCATGTTACATAGCCTTTTGCCCAGGCCGCCAAACGGTTTCCGTAACTTTGGCAGGGATAGAAGATTATTCGAAAACTGCCCAACGTTTGTGAGTGATGTCTGCTCAGGTAGAGAGTTCAAAGAACATTACACACGTGTATATCCATTTATGGTCCCCACATAATCCTAAAATATTATTTTATCGCGGTTGGAAATTACGAAAATAGATATAGCCTACTTGTAATCCGTTATACACTGAGAAAAGAGCATTGTTGTAAGTACTTTGCTATCGTTTACAACTCGCAAAAGTGAAAAAAAAATTTAAAAACCGCCGACTCAAATGATACTAAGTATCAAATCGATCAGACCAGTAGAATTGCTCACATTCACTCAAAAATATCTAGAATTCATCGTTTACAATGAAAATAACAATGAGTACGTAGCTGCATTCAGTGCATCGTTGCTAAGCAACACTTCCTGGAATAAATAGTAAAAAACTAGAAAAGAGCTCATTAACTTTAAATGGCAGAAGAAATGACCTTGAATCATAGCCAAGAACCATCTCGATCACGTCAGCTTTCAAACGAAAAAAACCGCATCAAAATCGGTCCATTCGTTTAGGAGCTACAACGCCACAGACAGACACACAGATATCACACACAGACACGTCACACTTATAACATCCCTCTTTTTGCGTCGGAGGTTAAAAATAGGGCAGGGTTTAGTTTGATTGTTGGTACTATCTGAAGTGTTGTGGGAGCAATTAGTACCAACTGCCAAACGGGACTGCTGTTTTCCTTATTTTACCAGAATCGAGGTATCTACAACATCGCTTTTATTTTCAGTGTTGGCATGAAAATCTTGGTGCAGAATCCTGTAAAGAAAACCACTTTTATCTTTAGTATTAATACATGAAATTATAGGACCACAACTGAATGTCTAATAGAGGTACGTCAGTAAAGTAATTTGAGCCTATAGAGGCTAAGATGATGCGTTATGAGTATAGAGACCTGAAAAATTCGCGTATTCTCAAACCTGTAGGCTAGCCTCCAAGAATATTCTGTGCGTTCAAGTAGACGACAGCTGTTCATCGACTGCTCTGTGACACAAAGATATAATTTGATTGGGCCTGCATTTAGTTACGTCTTTATTATTGGTTTAACACTCTCCAGAATGTGCCAAATAAGTCAAGGGCCAATTGTTAAAGCGACACGCGCTTACACTGTTTGAATTCTACCGTGTGCCCAAATGAAAACGCGAACCTTCCAGGTCTCTAGTTATGAGCGCTCTGTGTCGCCCTAGGCGCTCTATGCTTCAACATAGCCAGAATTGTAATAATTAAACTGTAATAAATTATAATTCCAAAAAATTTTTAAATGAGTTGTCATCTCACCTTTCTAGTTATTCGCTCACTAAATCCCCCCATTCCGTTCATTTCGTCCAGACAAAACGTCATAAAATCACCGCACCTCAACGCAAATTATTACGTTCGGACTTCATTACCTGGGTGTTAACAGTCGCTTGTCTCTCTCCATTAAGAGGGAAACTACAGGCTGTCCACAATGGCTTGTTACCCCCTAATAGCAAAAAATATGAATGGTTTGTGTATGGTGTGAAGGTGGAATCATATTACCTTATGATGAAACATAACCTTAAACATCTCATGACGCCATGCTCTGTGGGACATCTTCCGAATCATTTGTGATGTGATACGAGAAAGAGCAAGTCTCACTGAATGATTAAGTTTATCTGTAGTTTCGTAGCGCTTCTGCACAACACACTCCTTAATACAATCCCAAAGAAATGTATCACACGATGAACGGTCATCTGGTCTTCGAGGCGGCCATTCAAGTGGAGCAATCAGCACTGCCGAACCTCGGTCTATCCAACGTTCCCAAAAGACATTAGAAAGGTATTCCCTGACAGCGATGGCATAATTGACTGGCGCCCCATCCTGTTGGAACCACACGTCATTCAGGGTACCAATTCCTTCCAGTTGTGGTACAAACCAGGTTCGCAGCATGTCTAGATAATATGTCTGGTTCACTATCCCGTCAAAGAAACATGGTTCAAACAGATGTCGGCTGTTCATTGCAGCCCATATCATGACGTACGGACGATGATGTTACAATTCCTCAACATAATATGGTTTTTCTTTGGACCACAACTCAACGTTTCGCGATGGACAGCTGCGAAAGATGGCACACTATCAATTGAAGATTACATTTCCATGTTTTGGGATTGTTGCGAAAGCATATGCATCCCGCCAGCGGGTAGAGGGTGGTGACAGGACGTTGTGGACAGCCTATAGGGTTTGGCACATGGAGGAACTAATTAAATTATATTCTCCCACAAACCCCAACCCAATGGGCTTGCGGTAGTCTTCACCCTCCCTTTCTCCACGATTAGGCGTGGCACTTCGGTGGTCGTCGCACACGCGCAGCATTAACGCATTCCCGGCGCGTTGGCCCACCACCCCTCACCCCACAGACCCAGTTCTCCTCAGATCCTTGTCGAGGGAATGCGAGAGAGGGAACGGAAGACTTGTCACAGAGAGGCTTCCTGGTCTGGGGAATAACTCCCAATATATATGGAAATGTGTGCACGAGGCGCGAGAGAGCGTAGAGGCGCTATGGCGCCTGCTACGACACTCACTCCCTCCACGTACCGCACAAACCCTCTCCTTCTGTTGTTAACATGACCCTCTCTCACGCTGTTGAACAAACGTGCAATTCGCTTGGGGAAAAAATATTAAAAGTCAACCTTTCAATTATAACCTAAATATCGACGTTATGCAGAGAGATCATCAAATTCACGCAACTTACACATCATTTGTCTGGGTTTCAGCTAACGTACAAGCGTACAGTCGATATTCCTATGATACTTTATTTGTTATACTATTGTAAAGTAGACAAAGAAGGTGTAAGTTTGAAATGTTTCCGAGTGTTTCCGTGGATAATCCTTAACAGTATATTACATACCCACAAAAAAAATACAAAAAATTCTAGTAAAATTAACAAAACCTAAGTAGTTCCGATAAGTCGACTCTTCTGCGAAAGCACCAGTGATCCACATGTAAAAGTCGTTCGTGGTGGAGTGGGCACATTTGAATAAACAAGTAACAAGTAACAAACATTGTTCAAATTAATTTTCAAACCACCATTTATGACGTCAATATTTGAGAATGGTGCATTAAAATCGATGCATTAGCACCTGGCCATGTTGGTACTTGTAAGAAGGGAAAAATGCAAATAGGCTAAAATTATGAACTGAGCAACGTTTACAAAAGTTCTGACGTTACAGTGTACAACCCATTCTCAATATGCTCTTTGCAATCACAGGAAATAAATGACTCGAGGGTGTGCTTTACCAGTATGTGCATTATTGCTGCATAAATGATTGTGGGATCTTTACTTACCAAGGAAGGCAAAACTATTACATCATTGGAATTTTGTACGTTTGCAATGTAAAAAAAAATCTCCCTAAAGAGTGTGGGAAGTTATTTTTAACCCATACACAATTTGGGACGCTTGGCATACTTCAGCTACTAAATGGAGCAAATGTTTAGCATTGTTACTGTATATGTCTGGTAATACTGAATATATTTGGACTCCTCTCTGAAAATAAAATGTATAGGTACATTACCATTAATGCGTGGGATCTGAATATGTGTCAATATATTATTAGTCAAATTGTGGTTATAAGTAAAACATACTGTAAGTATTTTGTATTTGAAGCAGTCTCACAAAAATGTGTTACTCCAATAAATACAATATCAACAGGATAAAGGAGTGAAGCAATTTTTATAAGATCGTTTCAAATCAGAAACATGTTTTATACCAAACTAGCAATTGGCACATAGTTTGTTGATCAATAACGCCGTCCAATTTTACCTAACCTACATTGATAACACTCGTATACACATTGGGGTAAATTTACGAATACTTTTTAACGGTATACCTTTCACTTTCAATTGTTATTATATTTAAACTGTACCGGGTTATACAAATAAATAATGATAAAAACCAGAGTGCGATAGTAATTAGAAATTACGTATATTTAAAGAATCGTATAGATGACACCAGTAGGAGGAGACAATAGCTGGACCCAGATAAGATGCTAGTGAACTGTTCTAATCAGTAATTGAAGTGTACGTCCACGCGTTTTCAGTTGCAGTTGTAAAACAATATGGCGTAATTTTGTGTGAAAACTGCTCTTCGCTGTGGCATACGTTGTTTTTGTGAATATAATGATTGAAGAATTCGAGGAGGTACTGCAAAACCAGGAAAAGTTAGACGGGCAGAATTGATGTAACTACATATATATATTGTTGGCAACTTGGTATAAACAGGGAGAGATTTACGTATTTTGTGTGCATTTTTAACACTTAACTGCAGAACAGAATTAATTTCCGACACAATTTTGGACATCATAATTCATTGTTTGCCGTTACTGTTGTTAAAGATATAACTACACTTAAAAACTGTACTTTCTTAACTACAAGAAAAATTGTGACGTCTAAAATTCTCGTTGAAAATCCATAAATTAAAAACAAACCTGTTGCGACACAAAATACGAAAATTCAAGATGACGATCTCTCCGCGACGATGAGTAACGTTTCTTTCAATGTCATGAACTTAAATGTTTGGATTTTAAAAAGTTTAATCATTTTTAAATGATACTGTAATTTGTTTGATAAAAATGTAATTCAAAATATGTAGATGGATAAAAAGCTATTAAATTAATTTGTACACTGAAGTATAAGGTTTACACCGTGTAATAAAAAGTCTAAGTAAACATAACATTCTTTCGTTGCAAAATTTCATTTTAAATGGCACATTCTTTTGTTACAATTACGGGATATTATATAAGTATATCTAAAATATAGATATGGCAGCGTGTATTTTTAAGTGGCACATTCTTTTGTTACAATTACGGGATATTATATAAGTATGGCTAAAAATATAGATATGGCAGCGTGTATTGTATTCCGTTCTTCCAGGCAGAAGTTACACCAAATTTATCTAAGTTGTACCTAAAAATACTTTTCCTACGTAAATAATACTTTACATACATTCTAAGTTGGGAGTTTTCTGTTGAGTGTATTGTAGATTCAAAACCATACTACTACATTCTAACTGTAATAATATATAATAACTTCCTTGTATGAATTGTAAAAATATTACACGTCAATAATGTCTAATAATATGTCTTGCTAGTTTTCGACGGTGAATACACTTGGAAAGAAGTTCAGAAGTAGTTTGATGAAAAATTGAACTTTTTCTGGATGTTTGGGAGGTCTAGACATACAGTAATTCGAAACCTGTTCCATAGTGGTTCTGTTTCCTGAAATTATAATTATACCATCATCATTGTATTGTTTGTCGTGGTTTACTATAACTACAGCTTCAGATACATGATATTGGAGAAAACGGTCGTATGAATAATGTAAACATATATCGACATTGTTATTTCCTCTCTACTTTAGAAAACGATTTAAAGATCCCACCAGGTGAAGTTTTCGTAGCGGATGATGCGTGCACGTATAGTTGACATAATGAAACCATATCCTAGGTGTGGATCTCTAAGTCTGCCAACACCGCATTGCAGACTTTCCCGTGTACAAACGTGTTAGGGATTTAAGTTTCAAAATTTATAATATTTGAGAGACCTCTTGATGTTTACTCCGTAAAACGGACAACAACGTAGGAGCCAGATGTTCCCCCACAATTTTTTTAACTTTCACTATGCGTAATAAACCAACATTCCCGCGATGCATACAATTCTAAAAATTAAATAGGGTCATTGACACTCCACTTTGCTTTATCTCTAACTGGATACTATGCCAGGCAACGCTCTAGTACGTATTTAAACGAAACCAGTAGCTGCGACTCCGGGAATTCTGCATTCCATTATCTATCAGCGTACGTATGCTCTATTAGTTCTTACTATCCGCACTCTAATGTTTATCATAATTATAGATATTTTTAAATACCTACAAATGCTTATGACAACATACCCTGGAAAACGCTGCAGTATCTAGCAACATACACGATTGCATGAAAACTGTCCGACACGATATATAGGTCTATAGACGTAACAAATACCTCAAATATTACAGTAGCAGGATTATACAGAATAATAAAAAAATCACGCAACCCACGGTGGTACTGCAGGAGATGTTGAAATATGGCCACTATTCACTTCTTCACACTTGTGCATCCTTCTGATATAGTTCCGAAATACGTTCTGGAGTGTTGCTCGTGAGAAAATAAATCACAACCAAATAATAAAATACACGAAAACATTCTTATAAATAAAATTATACAATATTCACTTAAAAAAATTAATACGAAACCCCTTCTTCGATATTCAACATTAAATCCTGATACTAATTCAGATTCACCTTCAGCAAAATCGAAAGGAGTACGATTGTATCAGCTAAAAATGAAGAAAATAAAAATAAGCAAAGAGGGAAAAATATAATAACAACTCAACCAAAATTCAGCATTTTTATTAAATACAAAAGTATATTATTTTTTGTTTCTATATATGTCAAATCATAGCCTACAACAATGTCATACACTGTAATTTTTATCGGTTTGGTATGTCAGTTGGTTTTAGTGGCGTACTTAAAATCATAAAGTGCAAATTTTGACGTTTACGACTCATCACGCAAGAATTATGAGTGATGCAAAAGTTACCTAAGAGGAAGATTTTATCACAATTTAAGTCTAAAATAAGAAAAAATATCTGGTACAAATATAAAAATAAATAAAGAAGTTGAAAACTGAGGTGACCCTCGCTCTTAACCACAGTACGCCGAATGTTTGTCTGCAGCTCATCCAAAGTTGTGTAAGCCACGGACTCCAGATGCCACGGGTTGCGTGACTTTTTGATCACTCAGTAGTTAGCTCTGTCAAATAAGGTAACAGTTTGGCGTCCAGACGACAGCTAGCAGCATAAACAAAGCTCTCGATATCCTGAACGAACGTTTAAACATTACAAAAAGTGAAGTTTCCCCGCGATAATGGAGCATTTCTAGAGACGTGCAAAATTCGCGTTAATTTCTAACAGCAGACTAGACTTCAAGCTGTTCGCTCGACGTAGGCCTATGTCATTGGCCGACAATGGCGTTGCCTGCCACAGAGATCTCCTTTAGCCAATATTTGAAAGGCCAACGATAGAGTGACCAATATCCTGGAAATGGTTTACAGACGTAGCTACCACCACAGAAAGGTTCGCGCAAAATGAACTCTCAAACTGTAGCCGGGTATATACAGGACATAGTAATCATTTCTATTTATCACATGTTCGAATACTCCTGGTATCGTCTGCTCAGCACGTGTGAGGTGATTTTATTAGTTTTGGATCTAGTAGGGGACAGAAGCGAAGACGTGTCAGCCTTGCATCAGAAACCGCGCGCAGACACGTCTGCCGTGCGAACCGTGACATTTAACACGGTGTTTCGCACCACGTCTGCGCTGGACTGTGCGACAAGGAGATGAAGGGCAGCGATGGACGGGGTTTCCACGAGTTCGGGAGAGATGTGGGCGTTTTGGGGACGTGGAGTTGCATCAAACACTGAAACAAACTTGTTAGATTATGCGCGGGACAGCTGGCGACCCTGGCCGCCCGATGGAAGGAACTAGCCAGTTGAGGCATGCCGACAAGTTGGTGGTAGTGGGTTTGTGTGTGAGAGGAAGGGGATGGTGTGAAGGTCTGTTGGGAAGAAGGTGAATTTATACTCGGGATTGCATCCTTTTAATATGAGGACAATTAAATTTTAAAAAATGCTGTTTAAACTTTGCGGCAATTAAATATTTTTCTAAGCCTCTGCCCTACTTCCTCCTGTTCCAGTTTCTGGATAATATTCGTGTTCTCGTAACTTTCTTTTAATGTAAAAGAGGATCCTCCTTTTTTTAGGTTAGCATTCACGTGAAATTTGTACGACATTATTAAATTATAAAATGATCACTGACAACAAGAACATGACATCTATGATGACCACCAAAACCATCCCCAAAACTCAGTTACCTATAAACTGTTAAATACATTTTACTTAAGATTTGAAGAATTAAAAAATATTGTGTACCTCATGAAGTTCCTCAGAGCCACTCCAGATTAACAATTAGGCCGTTTAGGGTAAAATTTCAATCTGGATTGAAGCTGGAGTGGACTGAGGAATCCAGATTGAGATTTTACTATAAACACTTTGTTGTGGACTTAAGTAGGAGTGAAGCGAGATAATCCACTCGACTTGTTGAGGTGGACTGGAGTGAAGAATCCGGATTGAAATTTTACTGTATACACAGACTGAACTGAAAAGACATCCTTGCCTCGCGACCAATGAAGATAATGTAATGGAATGACATAAGGAAAGCGTTAAAATACTAGGAAAATAACAAATAATCAAGGCTCAAGAATAGCCTACGTACTACAAAGTGGAGTCTTGCATAGAAGCCACAAATTGTTTCGGTCCTGAGTAATATCTACAAGAAACCCCAGACGTAAATCCTTTTGCTTGCATACACGCACTTAGCTTCGTCTTCAACGAACTTGGAAACAAATCGGAAAGACTTTACTTACGTTATAATTTAAATCCTTGTACGTACGCGGGAATGATGTAAACACTGCACTAAAGTGAAGGGAGATAAATATTTTCGTAACGTAATTATCTAGAATAGTACAATTTAATAATATAATGATGATTATTTTTATCAATATAAATAACTTAAAGAAGGCATTTTGTGATTCATAAAAGTACAAATGTGTGTAAATATTAGATGTAAACATTCAGAGATATGGAATAAAAAAAATTATATGGTGTTGGTAAATAAGTTTGATAAGTTTGGAAGGAAATTAAAATATTTTATTCATCGCTGATAGTAAAGTCCCCAATACTAGTATGAAAACAATGACGTATAAGGAAAAAAATGGATCAACATACATTTTATACTTATTTATTTCATGACGAGGCGCTTATCTCCGTTTGCATACCTCAGAGGGGACAAAAATTAAAATAGCTGGGATATCAGTGTAAAATATAAGAATGCGCAGTCACAGCGGAAAACAGAATTAAGTCGGCATGTAACCAGCGACAATTTAGTTCTTTCGTAGAGGACAAGACAGAATTAGAGAAAACAGGGCCAGAATACTACGCCACCGTTTAGCCTCCACCCCCTTTTCGACGTCTTTATGTGTGCTGCACCACTCTACTGTTTTCCATTCCTCTCTTTCTTGGTCCAAGCTATTTCTCTGCTCCACATATTTTTCTTCTCGTCCTCCTACAACCCACCAGGCTCGATTCATAAATCGCTTTACCCTTGGAAGCTAATTATGACTTACATTCGCCCAATCCGTCATATTTTTCTCTCTTTTTGTCATTCCAAAGAAATTTCTGGGCGAAGGCGAGAACTCTGACGTTAAGGGTGAGACGTGAAGCTGGGATAGGTCCAGCACGCTCCACACCATCACCTCTTCCTGATAATGGCCACCCTTATGATTAATTCCCTCAGATTGTAACGAAGACGTCTACTTCACTCGTTAATAATTCTCTTAACCCGCGCAACTCGGGGGAAGTTTCAAGTGCGTTCCATTTCTTTCTTCATCCCTTATGTCTCTTTCTAGCGCAGAGTCTCCTCATAGCTTTTGTATTCCTCAATTCTTTCTTTTTTAGTTTCCCTTGCCCCTGTCTTGCAGCTTGTTACGAGATTTAATACCGGCGACGGGTTCCATTTGTCTTCAATGGGTCAGTGATCACTTATTCGCCCTCCGGAAAGTCTCCCCCGGTAGTTTTGACGCTTTTGTTTCCTGTCTCCTCCGATCGTTGATCAGAAGAAAAGATCTTTCTACCAAAGTCCTTTGTTTTATATTCCAGGATCATTTTTTCTCTCCCTTGTCTTCCAGTAATATGTCGATGGCGAGGAGGTTCGAGCTTTTCTTTGCTCTCGCATGTGTTCTTTTTTTGTTGCCGGAACCTAATCGATTTCTGTGTCTCGCGCGGCGGGGAGTCGACTTTGATCGATTGGCCGGGCCCGAGGTGTACCACTCGCTCTACCTTCTTTGCGATGCGCGATACGTCAGCGCCTTGAAGGGAACACATGCTCCTACAGGCTCACCTCCTACCCCTTCCAGCGACCTACTTCCAGTCTTCATCTCCCTCGCGCGGCTGTAAGCTCCTGCACCACCTCCGAGCTTCTTCCTGCTGTGGAATTTCCTCCCTCTTCGAGAACACCCACCCTGATAGCTCTTTAAATGTTACAAAACACAAACAGTTTAGGATCATGACTTGGCCCACCTCTCCCGGCAGTTCGCGAGGGGGTTATGATTGATCGCTACAGCCCTCCCAACCCCCCCCCCCCCTCCAACAGGTTCACCGACCCCGTCTCCGAGACTTCGTCGTCACCTTCGGAATTACTTTCCCATCAGGAAAAGACAACTTTCTCTTCTTCTTTCCTCGTGATGGATGGAGTCGAGGAGACACCTACACACTTTCTTATGGTGGTGTCGAGTCTTACATGCCTCCTAGCTCCCCCTTCTTGACAGTGATTGCATATGTAAACATTGCGTGTGTGAACATTACCATACATAATATTGTTCCCCTGTACGCTAAAGTGCTCTTGTTACAATCTTCAAATTAGGACAGAGCTCTTCTGATTCTGAACGAACAGGATTTCAGTAACTGCCTAATTTGGCCGAAGACCGTTACCAGCATTTAAATATATATATTAGTATCCAGCAATCGTTTCCAAAGAAAACGACAGTACAATAAAGCCTTGCTGTAAAATCTCGATTAACGTCGTCCGTCTAGCAGGCATGACAAGCACACATTAGAACACTTGTCAAACATCTCTAACTAGGAAGTATATGTCCGTATGTAGGTCTATCCTTCATTCATAGTTGCGAGACATTTCTCTCACACGCCACACCGATCTCTTTCTCTCCTTACAGGGGGAAATTTATTTTAGGCAGGATACACACTAATTGTGTTTTTGTTCATTAAGAGTAATTGTTAATTTTTTTAACTATTCCCAGAAAATAAACTATCCGTTGTAATTGTTATTGTTGAAGCGCGGGCTGACGTGGGTGAAGAGTTCATACCACTCACATCCCCCCACGACGATCAGGTTCCATTCCCGGTGGGTTCGATTTCAAAAGATTTCATCATTATGTTCTCGTTAACTTTCAGTAGAATTCTGCCGTTGTTCCAGTAAAAGAAATGGTTGCGATTTTTTTTACGAAACTTCCTTATACACCCCCCTTCCTCCTGAAGACATAACTGGTTTTATTGTGGAATAGAATTTAAGCAGATATTTGAACCATTTATCTACGCACACAAGATTAATAAAATGAAGATGTTATCAATCCCCAGAAGGTTGCACGGGAAAACAAAACGAACACGTTTCTAAGTACAATTATTTCGTGTGGGCCATTATTTTACGGGAGTAACAATTATTATAAAAATAATTATTCACCCGATGAAACTTTGTGTACAGTAAAGAAGTAATTTTTAACCATTTTTTACAGTCTGTTAGAAACAAATGTATTTTTTAACTCTTAAGGCATTTCATTATGGTAAAATGCATAATAGTTTACGTTAATTTTATTTACAGTGGTCATCGGAAAATGTGGCATTAGAAAAAAAAGTTTGGGATTAGCATACAAATAAAACAATCCTAAGTTCCAAATTTTCCTGTGTAAATTATTTGAACAACAAATAAGTAACCACAAGTTGAAGTTGCAGTTAAAATACCAACGTAATTGACAAATTTTTTCACATACCTTTTGAAACTCTCTAGTGTTAAAACTATTTTAATGGAGGAAGGAAATAAAGAAATTCCTCCATTCAGAACCTTTTAAACGATACCTGTGGCCAGTGTCGGAATCGTTGCATACTATGATTTAAACGAATTTCATATAATTATAATTGTAGTAATTTTTAAAAGCTGGATTGATATAGTTCAATAAAAGTGTTTGAATATAACGTTTTATCGCATATTATCGTAAGAGTTATAAGGTATTATGTGCGCGCGTCAATGTTACTATTATCGCCCCTTCCAACTCCTATTCTGGGTTTTCAACACACAAACCAGCTCCAGGTGAGCTGCCATCGTAACAGAGTTTTTGAAATTATTAACGTAACCGTCACACATGCATACTAACTCAACAATTAATACTTACAGAAATTCACACGTATCAATTTAAAAGCTACCGGTTTCGATGTTTGCACTACGCATTGTTGGAGTAATATTTTTTAGTAGGCCTGAAGAACACTAACGAACATTTTTTTTTTTTCGTAAAATACGCAGACGCCTCCCACAAACTAAACATTAAGGAAATGAAACTATTTACATTCACGATGCTTACAACTATTAACATGGCCTAGATTAACTGTCTGACGCCGCTTCTAAGTAATCGACAAAGTTGAAAAAGTTTGTAACTAATTTAAGCTAAGTACTGGTACCATTTTCCAGGATTAAAAAAAAAAAATAAATAAATAAAAATAAATAAATAGTCATTTAAAGTTGAACATTTCATACAAATATTCCGTTTTTATACCTCGCGTATATTATGAGGTTGAGATGGACCATAGCCGGAATGCAGAAACGGAGAACAGGAAGTAACAACATCAACATCCGCTACGTTTTTGCACGTGAAAATGAGAAGTGGTCCAGCCGTGAACTGAACCATAATTATTATGGTAGGTGACATATGGTTTGACTACTACACTCCCAGATAAACTGCTGAGATGACAGGCAATTTACAAAGTAAGATATTCTCGAGAGATATGATCTTGCTGATCTACGATTTTTCGTTATGTTTAGGAGGTATTGTATACTTAACCAGATCACAAATCCGTAATTAGTACACATATATGTTTATTTTTAAGGTATAGAAAGTTTGGTGGCCTTGCCACGAGTGTTTGGGTAACCCGTATAGTGTAATATTGAAATTCGTGTATTCTTCTTTTCCATTTGAGGATATTATTTTATATCTGCAATTTTTATTTCATACTAGCAGCATTCACTTACAAATAATAGAAGACTTGTTATTTTGACAAATAGTTCGTTAGACTCGTATTATCATTCAAAGTACAAGAAAAGAGGCAGTTTGTTTTGTGCGTATATGAACAAAAACACGTATTAAACATACTACAAAAGGTAGGGCAGTAATTAAACGGCAACTATTACAAATTTACTACGTATTTCTCACTGCGAAAGAACTTACACCTCTATTATAAAAAATACTCATGGATCCCATGAAAGGAGACAGTAAAATAATTTTTACAAGCCCCCGCTCCTCTCGTCATTCTTGATGACACCCATTCTCTATCCTCCCTGTTGTATTCTTCATTAGTTGCAGCTGGCCTGCGCGGTCGAGTCGTAATCATTAAGCGAGCAAATTAAGCCTTTAGTTCCACTCGGCAGTGACAGGTGGCATTGCTGGGGGGAGAAGGGAAAGATTTAATCTGCCTCGAGCGAGCAGTGGTGGAGGGGGAAGGCAGAATTAAGACCATCCCACCGGCGAAGTGCTCTGGGGTTTGCGTGTTGCGGGCGAGGAAGGGGAAGTTGTCTCGGTGATAGGGGATGATAGTGGAGGGGAGTGTTGAGACGGAGAGGGGAGGGAACGAAGCAGTGCTCTGCCGGCGCCGAAGTCACGCGACTTTAGCCCCAGGGCTTAGCGGCTAATCTCCCGCGGGCCGCTCGACGGAGACGGCGTGAGGAAAACACGAAATGCCTTAGCGTCTCGGGAGTAAGTATCCTGAAAGCAGCAAGCCACGACTTATTGCGAGCCGAGATTTGCACCTTCTCCGCAAAACATTAGGGGTGAAAGTGGAATAAAAACTCAACGCGTTACATTCGGTAGGAATCAAGCCGGATCGCGAATAAAAAAGAAGTAGCGGCGCAGTTATTTTTCTTTAAGGCCTCGCTCTTTAGTTTTTACACGAATATATCATCGTTTGTATTTAAATTTTTCTGTTGCAATACACCAAACGGATTTTTAGATTTTTGCCTTTGAATTATCACATATTTTTTTGTCAAAATAAGCAAAAATGAAGCATAATAATTTTTTGCTAGCAAACGGTGCATTATTTTAAAAATCGCTCTGGCAAAATTGTGTATTGTAGGACTGTACAGTCTCAAATTTTTTCAAAGTGTTTGGTTAAAAAATATTCGAGTTATTCGCAATTGTTTGAAATAAATGCAAGATCGTGGCCTTAAACCCCAGTGTTTAGGAAAGTAATACAATGCCCTTGATTATGTCTCTGTAGTAAAAACTAACGCAGAATTGCAAGCGAATCAATTGTATGTTTTATAATATAGTTATTTTTGCGCCGAAATAAAAATTTGCCAATGGTTGTTCGTATGATACAAAAGTTATTTCTTTGGCAATTCTGTTAACAGATTGCAAGTACAATTTAAATTGGCTAGGATAATACTTTTTTTTTTTTTTTTTTTTTTGCGATTCGGCAGCGCCATGAACTAGCTCTCTTTCGCTTTGCTACTCACTTATCATGAATGTATGTATTTACCTTGTTTACACAATTCTGCAGGTGAAAACGAAAAGAAGTGAGCACTTGTACTAAATACATAGTTTTAACTATTTTATGGACTGATTCAACTTTTCCCTATTTAGACGAAATAAAATAATAATTTTTAGACTTCAAGTGAATAGCTCATAACATTGTATGCTGGACGTAACTTTGCTAAACAAA
Organism: Medauroidea extradentata; assembly: GCA_003012365.1. Taxonomy (NCBI): domain Eukaryota; kingdom Metazoa; phylum Arthropoda; class Insecta; order Phasmatodea; family Phasmatidae; genus Medauroidea; species Medauroidea extradentata. Next base: position 19,113 of record PNEQ01108903.1, read on the forward strand.
AATTGTAAAGTATTGTTAACAGGCCTACTTTAAGTGTAAATAGTCATACGGATCGAATCTCACTGCCACCGAAAAATTACAGAAAATAAATGTAATTGTTTTACGTAGAAAAACAATAAATACACGTATTAAGAGCGCGGTCTACCGCAATTTTCATCACAATTTTTTAAATTTTTTATTTGTACCAGATATTTTTTTTCTTATTGTAGACACAAAATGTGACTAAATTTGGCTCTTATGAAAATTTTATCTGTAATAGTTTTCGCGTAATGGCTTGTTAAAGTCATATTTTGCATGTTTCCGTTTTAACGACTACACTAGAACCAACTGATATAACAAACTTAAAAAAATCACAGTGGATAAAGACATTGCAGGCTACAATGTCATGCTCATAAAAATAAAAAATTAAAATCATTTGTATTTTAAAAAAATGCTGAAACTGAAAATTAAAATTTTAAAAAATTCAATAATTTTTAAAGCGCAGAACCGTAACAGCTTGCAGGCTGAAGATTGAAGACCGTGAAGCCTGCGCCCCTGACTACTAATGTGGTGGATTCGATGTCCAGGATGGTGGGCCTGCGGAACGGGGAGGAGATAATTAGTCATTCCCTGGATAGGTATTTATATTGTGTAGGAGCTCCATCCAGATATTGTCGCTCGGTTATCAGCCCTTCAGTTTAGTCCAGCACGCGCATGTCTGAAGAAATATTAATTTGGATGGATGCAGCATGGCAGGCATTTCTCGGGAATACGTCAAACTCCTTTTTTTATTCGATGCCTAGACGTGTAACAACAGTTAACTGCAGCTCGAGTTGGCTTTAGAATATGATTTTATTGTCAAGTAATACAATTTCATTTATTTAAATCTGTTTTATTCTATTTATAATATCGAATAAATTTTGCAGTAAGTTACAGTATATTTTAACTGTTTCTTTGTTGTGCGTCATATATAAGAAACTTGTGCAGAG
>PNEQ01108904.1:0-28057 GCA_003012365.1 Medauroidea extradentata
TTTGATGAGATTTTTTCCATTTCATTATATTTACTGGTTTTCAAGTTTTGTATGAAGTAAAAATATGCAAATTTTGACTTTGAAGTGGCATTAGGGGAAAACTAGATGAGCTAATTTTTTTCCGTTAGATGTTAATGTACTCTTAAGTAATGTCTACAAAACTAACACTATTTTATACAAATATAAAATTATGAGTTTTCCCCCACTTGAACGCCCTTAACGGGACGTTGAGCTGTTGGTGGAAGGACGAGTCACGAGACTGGCGAGAGATATTTCTCTGCAGACGATTCGGTAGCCATTTAATTAATAGCATAATGTTCTGGCTGTTGTGAGTGCTCCAAGAGAAAGTGTTTAATGCAAAATTAACACACGTAGTTGTCGAAGTAATAAGGATTTTACAGCATGGCCTGGATTTTCATGCGAGTTAATACCTCTTAGCAAGGATTTTATTGCATGGCCTAGATTATCATGCGAGTTAATACCTCTTAACGAGGATTTTACAGCATGGCCTGGATTTTCATGCGAGTTAATACATCTTAGCAAGGATTTTATTGCATGGCCTGGATTTTCATGCGAGTTAATACCTCTTAACAAGGATTTTACAGCATGGCCTTGATTTTCATGCGAGTTAATACCTTTTAGCAAGAATTTTACAGCTTGGCCTGTGTTTTTTTAGCGGGCTATACTGCTTATATAAAGTATAGGTAATGCGGTCTGATAGAAATAATTAAGGACGCTGCCTACCCCAGAGTCCTGGCGGGAGCATGGATGAGGATTTACATATTATATTAAATTCGGTGGGGCGCAGTCATCTGTCGAACCTACACATTATGCTACCACTGACTTTTGTTCAGGCTCGGCCCACATTGCTGCAAAATCTTTTAGGCAGTGTTTTTTTCTTCCAGTGCCTTGAATGCTACGTACAATGAAGTTTTTTTTTTCATGTTCGCACACACTCGAAAACAACTACCCACAGTTTCCTGTAGCAATATTTCCCTACTATGAATGCATGCAATGTATTTTGGGCGAATGTGATGTCGTGAAAGGTGGCAGCGCTATAGAATTTTTATTTTACATGCAAATTAGTATCATTGCTGTCGCCAGGACTCCGAGGCAATGCAGCAGAATCATTGCAAGAGATTTGTTGAATGTAAGCCTACAATTCTTCGGCAATGATTCTGCATGACAAATTAACAAAAGATTGCATTATTATTTATGTCAGGCAGTTTACTAAGAATATATCCTATGCTTTGTCGGAGAGAAAATTTTGATAATACAATTTGAATAAATATTATAATTAAAAAACTGAATGTACATTGTCTAACAGTCCCCATTAATTAATTCGATCATATTGTCTTATTCATCTTTCTACATAAGCGGCAGAACTCGCAGAAAAATACATTCCATGCTGTAAAATTCTTGCTATTTAGACTACTGTTTGTGTACTAAAATCTCACAGCGAGGTTTTCAATGAGGGGTGATAGGTGTTTAATGTAGAGCAGCGCCGAAATAAAGCTGCGGAGGAAACAAAGAACCTTCGGAAAAAAACGCCGGTGGATGGCGTTGTCCGGTACAATTCCCACGTGCGTAAATGCGGGTCGAACCCGCAGGGAATCGAACCCGGATCACCTATTTGGGAGCCGTTGCTTCAACCGCGACTCCACCGCGCAGTTACGATAAAATATTACTGACCTGCTTAGTGCTTGTGTATCAGGACATGTAGACTTAAGCGATAACAGTATTAATTTTTTTTTTCAGCGTTATAGGCTATATATATATGATTATATATATATATATATATATATATATATATATATATATGATTATGGTCGAGGTTGATACCGGGAAAATTGTTTGCTATTTTGTTAGTGCTGTCAAGTTGTGAGGTCCCCGCACGCCACAAATGTAAATACTTGCTGACAGATTACAGAATAAAAATGGCAATTTGGTATGTGAGGCAATAGAAATACGTGAACTGTAATATCGTTCTGTAATTGAAATATGAAACCTAACAACACTGCAGTTATTTGTTATGAGGTATAGGGCTAATGAAAGGGCATTTCTGTTATTTTGAAAGTCCATCTTCGCCCCTACTTTGTTTAGGCGGACCCATGAGTTATAATTTAGTTTCTTGTAATTAACAGTCTTATTCCTTCCATAGTTACTTCCGCTCAAGCTCAGACCAATATGCAGCCACTGTTAATATTTATTATGTTTTTAGCCGTTAGTTCCAGCACTTCCTAATTTTTAGTAATTGAATTCTATGCCATTATTATTACATGCCCGACTACTTGTTCAAGCCACTTTTACAAAGCCAGTGAAGCGAGAACCACAGCTTAAACCGCGTCAAGGGGCATATCCTTTACATCGAGGTCACCAGGCGTGCGAAAATTAGTCGAAACGGGGTCGTGCTGCCTGTAAATACGGTGGTCGGGTTAGCAGTTTTCATCTGAGTCGGCGAGTGAACGGAGGGAGTGACAGCGTCGGAAGACGGAGCGGCGAGGCAGCTGTGATTCTGTGGACACATGGGCGCCGCATCGACAAGCGGCGAGAGAAGGCCTGCTGCGGAAATACTGGATAAGGAGTGAACTGCAATTTGTTTGTGGGACGGTTGGAATGAGTACGAGAAAATATTAATATTGTTACTGATGTATTTCTTTATTCGATAGCGAAGTCATTAGACGCAGGTATGCACAATGTTACACAGAGACAGAAACTAAGAAAGAAGTCTACAATGGCCTATTCCAAGGGCGGTGAAGGGCGTCAATTCGAGATGTTTTATGGGCAAATATATGTCAAAAAGATAAGTTTATTAATATTTTCGCAGGACATTAAGGAAATATAAATATTATTAACTTTATTGCTAATATACAAATTTAAAAATGAAAAAGGTGATATTTGATCACGTATGACACTTCACAGAAAATAAAGTAGTCTATGTATCAAAAAATAGAAACTAGGAATGTTACCCTGCACTTTCGTTACTAGTAGATAATTAATTGAAATAACAGTCCCTACTCCTCCGTATATGATTTATATGCATTCGCTTCACTGTAACAATATATTTGGGCCGAAAATATTCCCCGCCCTTCTCCTCAAACCGCCAACTCCTTCCTACGTGAGATGCAGACGTTGCAAACAACAATACGGTTCCATATTTATGTATCGGTCTAACGTACAATAAGTACCCGCGCGAGGCAGCAAGCAATTATAAATGTCTTACAGCTGTCTAACGCCCTCTTATAAAATCATCCCAGCATTCGACTGAAGCGATTTCAGGAAAACTAGGAAAATCGAAATTAGAATGTTGAAGCCTAGTATCGAACCTGGGTTTTGCGAATGCGAGTCCAACGTGTTAATGTTTTGCCACTTCGTTCGGTTAAATAATGTGCATACCAAATTAAATAACGTATCAGTTTTGCTATAATGGCAGTTTTAGTCATTTCTTAGTAATTACCATTACATTTATTTAATTGGTAAAATAATTTGTATGTGCGAACTATAGATATTTTTGATAACTTTGTAGATAATTAAGCGTGTTAATAAACTATGATAGAGTACTCGGCTATGTGTTCGACTAGACAAAACTGGTAACAATATGTTAACGTGTGAATAATGTGTCCTCTGTTAGTGCAGAGCTTAAGGCAGTCGTGAAGTTGGGCTCAGATGGTTACGTAGTCTCGCTTCCTGAATTTATCGCGGCTATCTTACACGTCATTAAATACAAACAATTTCATCACACTATATGCCGGAGTTGTTTACCACTGCGGCACGTCGTCATTGTGTGTTTTTTTATCTTGTCAACACGTTAAGTTTAAAACAAATTCCCCCTTTTTTTCTATGCAGTTGCGTGTTAACAATTATTCATTTAATTCTGCGATTTAAAAGACTGTAGCGGAGACTTCGCTTGACTTGTGCAGTATACATTCCCTCTGTGTCACGTGCGCCTGTTTATTTAGTATAACGGAGTTAATATGTTTAGTGAAATATCAAGGTTTCTCTGTCGTGACGAGGATGTAGAACCTGCGATGATAGTGATGATAGCTCATAACCCAGATAATTGTGGTAAGCATAGAATTTTTAAGAAAGTGCAGGGTTCAGTGTAGTCAGAGTTCGTCAACTGAAGTGTTTCTTAGAAGTTTAAACAAAGTGCAGTTGCAAGAAAACTTAAATAATGGTGATTTTAAGTCACTTTTTGTGGGCCCAGCACACGTACACGATTCGGGTGCCGTTTTATTTTTCTCTCGACTGTATGAGCTGGGTTTTCCGTGACTCGCTCGCGCCGGTCGACTTGGGAGGCGATCCAGGGAAGATGCACGTTTCCAGCTAATTTGAAGTGGAGGAAAACACTTAAGAGGCCTGGGCATGCAAACCCTCTCGTCATGACTGGTATGAGGTTAACAAGAGTGGCGTGATGTTCCCAGTGTACTGGCGAGTAGTGTATGTTGACAAGCAAATAAACGACTTGCGGGATTGTTTCACACAGCGTAGACAGCCTCAACCAAATCGCCATGCACGAGCCACAGAGTGGAAAACATGTACCTATACTTAAACAGGTTTCCGAGATGGTGTGTTGTTTTCCAAGAATATCGAATGGAATCAACGTTTTTTTCCTATAATGTTTTAAAATATATGTAAGAAATTGTATATTATCAAACTTATTAATTTTTATGTTGCATTTTCCTTACGAACTACTGCAATAACGAGTGCAATTTTTTCGTGGATTCGCTTTTTATGTTTGTAATTATAGCAATTCTGATATGGACGGAGTTATGCAACAACGAACCAACTAACAATATCAATAAAAGTGAGATTTTGGCACCGACTCCAAATATATCAAGAACACCTAACCTGCATTTTGTTGTTATCTATGGGCACACGTTGTTGTTGCATATTATGTAAACTCAACTTGAATGGCCAATATCTTGGAAATATGTTTTTGTTGGTTGGTTTGTTGTTGCATAACTCCGTCCATATATTGTTTACAGTTGTGTATAAGGGACATCGTAGTGTTTGATAATAATTAAGTTGACTATAGCGTGGTGTCTCAGTTTCTCTAGGTGGATACATTGATCCTGAAGTCACTATCTCTCGGTTCCTGGCATAGTTGCTGATGAAACCCACGTTTTTGATAAACGCTACTGAGTAGCATTCTTACTGGCTTCGTCCTCAGATTGTAACGTGTCAGGTACGGCTACATTGTTGAACTGTATGCTTGCATCTCTTTTGTTTTTAGTTCATTCCAGAAATTGCTCAGGGTGAATACCGGGATTGTTTCGTTATAACGACGAAGGCGTCCCAGTTCTTGTGATTGTGTCGGACAAATGGTGTCGCCGTATCTAACGACCTCGGTGTTGACGAGCCGTACAACCTTCTTACCATAACATTTTCTCGTAAAAAAACGTGAATTTAAATATTGCGAGTTCATTAAATGTGTAACATATAATTTATTCTTGTGGTCTCTGCAGTTTCTTGTATTGTGTTTAATAAACTAACGTATTTTAAATTTATTTCAGGGTTTCCCACGGAGCTTCAGTTACTTCGCAATTTTTTTTTAAATACTCGTTATGTTTTTACGGAACCACTAAACATTCTCCTAAACATATCAATTTTTTAGAGAAATAGCATTTCGGATCGATTATAAACTAACATCCTCAGACATCACTCTACAGCGTATCTAGAAACTGTGTCAGAAAACGTTAAGGCCGAAACCGCGCGAAACGTGCAAAGCTATCAGAGGTCTCGGCTCTGATGTTTGCTACACTTCCTGCCAGTAATAAGTGGTACTATTTTATGTGTGTGTCAGTTGCGCTCTTAAATTGTTTACTTCCTCTGCACACTCGTGCAAAATAGCGCCATGGAGACAGTTCACTAGTTACTCCGGAGAACAAGTGTTTTCGCGAGCTCTTCAGCTTCCGACGATGTAAGCTTGCTGGAGTCAAAAGTGGTACTTACGTCATCCTTGTTCTTTGGCCCTTAGCACAGCCATAGAGTTAATTATTGCAGTGTAAAACTATTGCTAATTCTGTAGCCTTTCAGCGTTAAAAATCACGCAACTTGTCAACTTTTTTTTCTTCGTGTTTTTCCTCATAGTCAGGATTATATAAGATGAAAATACAAGTAATAGTATTTTAAAATGCATAACTAATGGACCAGACTTCTCGTTATACACAGAAGCGAATTCAGTTGTAAAGTTGTCCTTGCCGGTACTTTTGTATGCCATATAACTTTTGTTAGAACCCAGGATAGAAGTGTGTTATAAATGAGTGATTATGTTTCGTGTCGGAACAAAACTTACTGTGGAAATAAACAAAACATTCCATTTCCCCGAGTACCTGATCTAAGGTACGTTGATATAAAGCATATTATATTTTCTTTTAGAAGAGAAGAGGCAATTTAATACAGCTTGAATATACCCTAGTGTTGCAGAAAAAGATAGTGGTGGTAATGTAAGTTTTCAATATAGCTCTTCTTGGGACATTTTGGGACGGTAGATACTACGCTGTAAGCGGAATGACCCCGTTAAGTGAAATTAGTTTTGTATAATTTCACTGGAATGTGGAAATCGAAGATTACTTTTTTTTTTCTTTCCAAATATCAGTCATATAGGAATGAACCATACTGCGCTTGAAACATTTATGTTTTCTTGAATTCCGTAAATAATTACAGTTGTGAAACTAGTGGTTATGTTCCACACTGTTATAACAAACATAATTTACGTTGTGGGTAGTTTGTTCTTCACTTGGGGAAAACTGTCATTTTGTAAGTTGTAGTAGAAAGACTTCATTTTTGTAGCTCATATTAGTGTGTCAGAAATAGTAAGAAAGGACTAGACTATAAGTGTCATGTTGTGAACTTAATATTTGACAATATTTACAATTTCTGCGTTTATATCCATATACAAACTTGTCATTTAAGATCAGGAGGATTATTTAAAAATATCCTGTGTATCCTGTCCTTGGTTTCTTCTTTCTTCTAGGCGGCTCGTGGTTTCCCTGTTTTTGTTCTCACTCGTTATCTCGTGTCAAAAATCAGACGAGAGGACGCCGTATTCTCCCTCGGGTATAGTTGGCAAGCTTGCTCTCAACCAACTAGTTTGACTCTTGTTTCAGAAAGCAACATTCTCGCGGTAGGCTTACGTTGATTGGCTACCTTGGCTTTAATTTTCAAGTTGGGTAAAGTACGTATGTATACGTGACGTTCATGTACGCCGCACTACCATACAGAGATCTTCATCGTCTTAGCTTGCTGTTCTTGCATGGATGTGGCTATTTTGAAAGAGCGACGCACTTCCCAATTCTTTGTGTGCATTATGGCGCTGCTGAATTCATCTGCAAGTTGCAGTCATCGTGGTTAGCAATAAAATCGTTGCTAAGTAGTTGTTATGGAAAAATACACGTTACAAGTGAGAGAAGATTAATTGAAAAAGTTCTTCAGACGTCATGAAAAAGATACATTTCACTTGAAGCAAGTCGTGAAGTTCTTGATTTTTCCGTAACCTTTAATGTATACCTAGGCATTCTAGTTTATAGATTTTAGTGTAGCGCAGAAAAGATCGAATCCGAGCTGCCACTACATTGGATTTAAATATCTTTTTAACAACATTTTAATTTGTGTAAAGGTATGTCAATTGTCTCAGACAGTTTCATTATTAACTTTAGTCGCTAGAAGAAATGTTTTGTTTGTTAACTACTATGACAAGTTGTTGCCCTTGCCACCATAAACGTACAGGCAAAACACAAAGGTTGGCATATGCCTTTCTATACAAAAATATAGTCATATGCCTTCAAGTTGTTTCGAAATTCGTGTTGCAACGCTCTAGAGCTTGCAGTGAACTTAAATGGAACAACTTCTACTTATTCCGAAACGATTAAGGTTCATTGAGTGTGCGCGACTGAATTGAGGGTAGGCAACCTACTATACACAGCATAGTTACGCATCCAGAATAACTAGGGCTCTATAAAGACTCTTTATAGTGCCTTAAGAATAACTGCTCATGGTCAGTTTAATGGTGGCAATATTACTTAAAATTGTCGTGGCTCAATTGTCAGCTATTCGAAGAGTTACAAAAATGCCCGGGCGGATTTCCACCCATTCTACCCAGGGTGTCCACCAATCCTGAAAAAGTATGAAATTGGAAAGGGCCCGGTAAAATTCTGCAAAAAGTCTGGAATTTTACCAGTCTGCAGGGAAAAAGCTGTGTTATGTGCGCAACTTTTGGGGAATGACTCACTTTTCCGAGAACATTATACATTCTTTAATGTTGAGCCATTCATTCACTGGTATTGCAAGTGTTTTGCGATTTTACGGGAAATTAAAAAAAAATTACGGTTTTGTGTACTTTCGTTTCCTAGTTATTAATAGTGAAAAATGTTTTACGCAGGTATACCACCATAAATGCATTTCCAACGGTATTCCGATCTACGAATATATGGTAACACTCGTAAAATAAGTTTTTGGTTTTAAATCAGCAGTTGATTGCAATTATCGTTCTATAGGAACCAATGACAATATTCTATGCCTGTTAAGTTGCTGTTATTGGTGTGTCGCACAGTTGTAAGCTGGTTGTAAGCCAACCAGCGTTGTCCTTATTTGGACCGTTACAAGATGGCGATGTGAGTGACTGTTTAGAGGAATGCAAAATGTAAAAAGTTTCGTCTTGCAGTTTTTTGGATTGTTAACATTGTGTAATATCGTTTGTAGTGAGGTTAGCATCATGTCGACAAGATATTCATGTCGTTACAAAGCGGAGTTTCCTTTGGACAGTGAGGACCCAAAAGACAAAGGCAGCCCAAAGTGCAAGAACTGCGCAAAAAGTTTCAAGTTGGATACAATGGGCAGATGACCTTTTTCAGCCATGTCAAATCTAAATTCATCAATGAAAAATTATCTAACCAAGCCAGGAATATGCAAGTTACTGCATTATTTTCTGCTCATTATAATTTTTTTTTTGCTGTTTGTTATTGCTTAACGTACTTAAAACTAAATGTACCAATATAGCCATCCGGAATTTGTGTGTCATTATTTTCAAGTATGACGTAAGAGTATAATTAACTATGTAAACAAATGCAATTATATTAACATGCTTTAAAAATTAATTTGTAGTGAATCACAATTTAGTACTGTACTAAGAATCTAAGGGATCTGGAGGCAAAAAAAAATGTGACGACATAGTTGATACTTTAAAACAGGCAGCCCGCATTGACGGATAAATAAAAACCCATAAATAACTTATGTGTGAAAGAACTTCAGGGTTTAAATGTTTGTGATTTTTATTTAAATAATATTTTTTAATCATGGATACTTCAAAATAATTAAAAATGTTTTTAATATTTTTTTTTATTAATTGGTGATAGTTCACGTTACAAAACAGCATGCTATACATAGAAAAAATTGAAAATGATTTATAATATAGTTTTTATTACAGGCGTATAATATATAATTTTTATGAAACTTGGAAAATCTTTAAAAAAACTTGAAAAACGTGGAAAAACTCCGGAATTTTGTTTTAATTACACAGTGGCCAACCTGTACTGTTACTACCACACCCTCTAGCAGCGCAACTATGTATTTCCGACTCCACTTAAAATGCAAGCGTTCCGTGTAATGTGTACTACATAAAGTAGCGCTGTAACGTAAACTACAAAACATTCTGTAGTCATGTGATTTCAAATATGGCATATACCTAAAATTTGACTTTCTTACGTAACTATTACATAATCCCAGATACACTGTAAAAGATCTCGGACAATTTGTGCAGTTCGGCGAGAATACCTTACGTTTTCACCTCAAGCCTATATATGACACACATTTTTCTGATGCCAGTTTTACGCTGCAAGCATAACAGTTTGGAAAAACTTTCTTTGCCCAAAAAAATAATATATTATTGTTGTCACGTCCGAAAATAATTGGTGCGAAGAAGAACAGTTGTTAGTCAACTATATAAATAATAAAACATTTATGCTAACGGGAATATAATATTCATCCATAAAATATTTGCCAAAAATAATCTATAGTTTCATCTCACGCCACTAGGTTATTTTTCGCACGGTTGCCTTTGTTATGACCTTTGATCTGCCAGGTATTCGTCTCTGTGGTATAATTTGTTAATCCGCGACACTAGACGTTCGGCCAAGAGAATATGCGTAATTAAATAAGACGTCGGACAAAACAGATGACGACTTTCACCCGCCGCTCCTCTCTCTCTCTCTCTCTCTCTCTCTCTCTCTCTCTTTGCCTCTTTATCCACTCCCCCTCTCCCCCCAGGATTTTCCCCTTGTATTTTTATTTGCTGTGCTAAAAGTATTGATAAATTTATTGATAAAATATTTCATGTTGGAAGTTAAGTGCGTCATTTTACGAATAGGTGGACCCACTATCTAGGCATACACCTTAATTAGGTTGGGTGGTAAAATAAAATGTTGCATTCGGAAAAATACTCACAACAGTGCTATGAGTAATAATATGGAACTCTCAAATTTTTGGTCTAGTGTTTCCCAGTTATTTTTAGAAAATTTTGCTCGGGCAATTTCGTGGATATGCACTTTCCCCGTGATACAGTCGAGCACTTGTCCATACGGAATCCCGGTGTTTGCGGTGGGTGTGGGGACACACACGGTGTGGTGTGCACGCCCACATCGGGCCAACTGCGCCTCCTCGTATCTTGTCCGCGCGTCTTGTGCGTGTGTGTGCGCTCACGTATACAGATGATCATCACTCGATGTACGCCGAGGACAGAGGGGCGAGGAGGATGGAGTCTGTGCGCGCCCCTCGCGGCCGGCCCTGTAATTTGTGGCGAGCGCGGGACCCGCCAAATGACCGGTTATAGGGTAGTGCCTTCCCCCTGCCCCCCTTCTTTTATCATTCACCTTGTTTTCCCTAGCCACTCGACCAGTACCCTCCCCTCCACCCGCCGGACCTACATCTTCCAAGCATCTCTACAGCTACGTCTCTCGTTAACGCTTGGCGGCTTGGGGAAGACAGTCTTTTGTTTGCCAATTTGCATGTTAATACAACCAGAAACTTCAACAGTCGAGACTGTTACGTGGTCCTTTGTGTCATCTCCTTTCCTCCCTCTGCTAGAAGCGTTATTTATCTTCATTGATCATTTGACAAGGGCAAGGGCGTGGCCGAATTCCACGTTTGGCGAACATCTGCGTCCGCGCGGAAATACAGGATCATCAAGACGGAGTGTGTTACTTTAGGGTGGCGGTAGATTACGAAAATGTTAGTTGAAAGTATTTTTTTATCATTCGTAAAGTACATATGGTGGGACTAATACTGCCCTGTAAATCGGTATTAAGATTACATTTATTTATATAAAATCAAGAACTCCTTGACCTTTCATTATTTTCTGACTTTTAATAGTGACGTTGCTTAGTATTAAGTGGTATTTTATTTTATATTTAGATTGATTTTTATAGTTTATTTTCAAGACAGCATTACTTCAACTATAATTCACGGACAATTTGACAGCAAATTTTGGACTTACTTTTCCATTAGCTATCACAAGGCAAAATTCATACACTCTGTCCTGACTCGGTCGGTATGTATCATGTTGTTGTTCGTGTTGACTCAAGTCGCCGAAACTTGTTTATTGGAGCGATAGCATTTTGCTTCGAATGTAGCCTCAATCGTTACAGACCCGAGTGACGCCAAGGATTGAACTAGAGGCATCACATGTTCGACCTCTTCGGAACGGAATGGCAATGCCTTAGTGTAGAGTCTCCTATCTGCTGTGTGTATATTGCTAGACCGCGATGTAGAGAGATGTCGCGCGACTGCTTCGTTACTGTGCTCGCTATTTCTGATTGTAGTATTAAAAATGCGGAGTAAATTTCGGCGTCTATTAAGATCAGGTTTTCGGTCCGAAACTGACAACCTGAACTTCAGATGATTCGATAGTTATTTGGCATTACACTTTATTAAAGGGGCCGAGCCAGGACTCGGATTTGACATACTGTGCGGTCATAATTTTTCATAATTTACTGTAATCTCTCCTATCGAATGCTGGAATGGTTCCCTAACTACGTGCCATGGCCGATTCCATCTCCGTTTCTTACCTGTATTAGCTGTTGGTTCTGTCTCTAATGACCTCGCTGTCGACGAGACGTTAAGCCCCGTTTACCTAACCGAAACTAACGAATTTGTGCATTCATTGGGACGGACTTTGTGTGAGTACTTCTGTGAAAGCTAGGCTGTGCGTATGCACACCCAATAGAATCCTAGGCACTGAAAAAAAAAAAAAAAGGACTGAGACAGTTTTGCGTGGGATTTCTGTTCTCAAGGTCAAGTATCCTAACTATATAAATCAACTAGAATCACCATGGGTCACGTGATCCACTGCTGGTGTATCATACCAGGAGTAAGCTCGTGTCGTACCAATTTGCATGATTAATCTGCTAAGTACTTCAACAATTCAGGACCGCCTTTTGCTACACTATGTTGGTATGTGTTGATGTTTAATTATTGGGTAAAAGAAAAGGTGGGGGTTTGGCGCAGTGACTAAAGCACTCGTCTCCCACCAAGGCGATCCGGGTTCGATTCTGGCGGGAAATTGTGGGAATCGTGCCGGACGATGCCATTGATCGACGAGTTTTCTCATTGGAGAGTTCCCGTTTCCTCCGCCCCTGTAATCCGGCGCCGCTCCATACTCACCTCATGTAACCCTTCCAAGCGCTCTGTTGGCGCTAGTTAAAACCTCTTTACCAGCACTCATTATTGGTAGGACACTGTGGCCAACACCACACGTTTATAATAACCTGAAAGAAGGGTTCCTCCAATGCCAGGCCTAGTCCTCAACGTGGTACCTCTAGTGCTGACACGTGGCTAACAATAACTTAGTTGAAGTCGGTGTTGCATGTAAAACAGGATGACCCAACAGCAACTTCACAAACACAAGACTAGAAGAGACAACCAAATTACTGACGTTTTTTTGCTTGGTTACTTGTTTTGAACGTTTACCTTTCTTTTATTATTTTCTGTTACTACACGCAATTTGCCCTAGCGTTTATGTCTTTTATGTTAATTTATGTAATTATGTGTTGACCATAGCCAAATTGGCTTTTTTTCTTTCTATTTTCACCGTGTTTTACTCTGGTTGTCTTCGATGACTTATTGATGCAATGACGTATGTCGACAATAGTTCAATAATCGACTGTTGATGTTTAAGATTCTACTATACTCCTGATGTACAGATTATTGTTTTTAAAGCCGTAATATGTGTTTTGGAGCATATTAAAAATGTTTTTAGGTATAACCAATTTAATGTATACATACTTCAACATATTTGCGCTATATTTGCTTTACACATTAAATTCAATTTGTAAACAGTGTGAGAAATAATAGTGTAGACCGGCTGATTTTTTCTCTTCCTGTTAACGAATTACATTTTACAAGTAATGCAAATTTAGCTCATAAATGTCAATGAACATATACTTAAAATTGACTCTACGTGGACACATTTGTTATTTATGCTGTAAAACTAATATTACTACTTGAAACCTAGAAGGGTATAGTGGAATCTTAATAGCATAATTCAGTCAAACACGAGTCTCCCTAACGCTGGAACGCGAACCAGAATATAGCCCCCGATCACTGGTTGTCCAACGTAGTTTTTGGATATGGTTCCGGTTTTTACGAGACTTCTCATCATAAGCTACTTTTTTTTTTTCAGTAAAAATTTTTTGGTTCTTGTCTTGAAGCCGCTTGACAAAAAAAAACTCTGAAGTATATTTTCACGTCATATTTCTTATCGACCATTTCTTGCCTGAGGTTACATCACTGGACGACGGTTTCAACGTTGGTGGCGCATTTTTTGTTGCTCAACTATCAGCACTCTCCCCGCATCCCTTTGGTGCGTAAGTGCCAGTTGTTAGTTTTATCAAAATTTTCTTACCCTTTTAAACCTGAAATACAACATATCTAACTTCTATCATTTTTTGTCTTTTTAACTGCTTAAAAGTAATGTAGAAACCTTTCAGACAACTAGGATAAAAACCACCCCCTTCTCCTCCCCCTTTCTTAAATGTTTACACCACTTTACGTGTAGTGGTTTCCGAACCTACGAGACATTCGACAATAATGGTCACTGCTTCTGTCACACAAGAGAGAGAGAGAGAGAGAGAGAGAGAGAGAGAGAGAGAGAGAGAGAGAGAGAGAAAAGAAAACCATCAGACCTAATAAATCAAAGCAATTGGAACTCATTTCCTAAACTCGTGTAAGGGGTTCTTGGTAGATGTCAAAATTAAAGGATAGTCATAGGTAAATATTACTTAAAAATGCATTTGTATTAAAAACTTAGAAAAACATTCGGAAAAGTTGTTTGTGCAATTACCTGTTATCTATCTGTAGTTCCCTGTCATAGTACACGAAAAGTTGTTATTCAGACAGCGAGAATGATAATATATGCTTATTACCCAGGAAAATTGTTAAACTTAATGCAAACAATATTTTTGCTATTGCATAAAATAGTTTACTTTATTAGCTTAAAAAAAAAAAAAAAAAAAGATAATTGAAGCACCCCGAAACAAAAGTTGTTAAGTCCATTTTTTTTTCTTCGGAAAATCGTATCACAGCCTGATGACTACAACTGTAATGGCTAAATTCAGTTAGCCAGTCAGGAAATGCTAAATCAATGAAATTCCAATGCCATGATACTGAATGACGTTCATATTTGGCAACAGAAATTGTTAAGTCCAGGCTTTTGAGGTCAAAAGTTGTTAAATCAAACTTTGCCCATTTTAAGTTGGTGGAACTGCTGTCACGTGGCCTGCACAAATAGGTTTCCTTACGGATTGCAAAATGACAGATGAGGGTGGTTATTCTGGAGACAGTTCGAGTGAATGTTGTTGGTGGAGACTGGTTTCACCTAGTGAAAACACAAATTCATCGGAAAGCGATTCAGAATTATATGACACATGACGGGCTTTTGGAGCAGAAAATAATGCGGTAAAGAATACAAATGAACCTTCGACAGTAGTTCCGAGGCGAAGCATTTTGATAAATGAAAATGAGCCCTCTGCATCCACACAAAATGGACGATCTGAATCGCCGTCACGAATATGTGAAATGGAAACACCGTTTTGTGGGCGAAAGAGGCGGAGGAATCCAGAACAGTAAAAAAAATCTCTATTCACAAACGTTTGAAAACAAGACCACACGTTAACCCTGTTGTATGAAAACAAAAATGAAGTGTGAGTGTTTAAATATGGCAGGTTCATTGAAATAGTTCCCAGGCAAACACGATATGTACATTGCCAGTTAGCCAAATGAGAACACTATCCGAAATCCACATTTCAAATATTAAATATGGAATATACATCTGCCATCTATTGTGTTATAATGATAGGTTTTTCGTAACGTTTGCATTTTGGTTGCTAACGTTTCCAGAAAGCTTGTACTTTCCAGTCCCAAATCATTCTTTCATGCCCATTGACAGAATTTTTGGCAGTGTAGAGAAGAAGAAAAAGAAGATGAATAAGTGGCCTTAAGATACTGTCTTAGTCCCTTCCACATGAGTGAAGCTGATAATGGGGACTCTACAAAAAAACATTGATGTTGTTTATGCTAAAGGACTTCTTACTGAGAAAATTATGGCACACCAGTTGTTGAAGTCTATGATTGCAAAGTTACATTTGATCCTCAATTTTCTGTAATCCGAGGTGCCTGTTACAAAAGATGGTGTGTACTTTAAGTTCCTACCACAGTGTCAGGCGTGGTTTTTCGCTCCATCTATCTTGAAGAGAGGGTGAGGTTAGGTCAGGTTGAGCATCTCGCAGAAGGCATATCGTGACGCCAATATATCTTGCGGCCAATAAAGAAGGCAAAATATGACGATTTTCGATGTTTACTGGAACATATTACACTTCCAGAGGGTACTGTGTTCTACAACTCAGTGCTGTATGGAAGTGAATTGGAAGATGACGTAGTGGAAATGGAGTGATGTGTTATTAACTTTCAGGGTCATATAATGTGTATATACTGAAGTTTTGTTGTATTTTGATGTAATAATGTAATACATTTAGGTTTTTGCTGAACAATATTAATCTCTCTGAGTGTACAAGGTTTCATCACTCGGTGTTGTATGGATGTAAGGTATATGTAGTGGAATTGGAACCCACTTTAGTAAACGTCGTGTATTGTGTATGTAATGAAGTTTTGTTGTATTATGAAGTCGTAACGTAATAAACTTAGGTTTCTGGTAGAAAGCATTACTCTGCCTGAGAGTACTAGATTTACTAGATTGTAACACCCAATGTTGCATGTACATTATGTTGGTGTAGTACCTAATAGACATGTAAATGTAATGATGTGTTGTGAATTAAATTACATAATATTAGTATGTTATTTATATTGTAACAAAGTGGCAAAAGCTAACAATTAAGGGTCAGAAGTGGTTTAGTCATGTGAATTAGCCAAATTTCAGTGGTTTTATGTCAAATTTTGTTCAATCTTGTGTTAAAAATGTTGTGATACAGGCACTGCATGACATACAAGAGCCATATTGCACCTCAAGTTCACACACCTCACTACCAACGTACAAAAAAAAGTATTTCAGTTGTGTTAATATTTCAGTATTTCAAATGAGTTTTTAAAATTTTAAAGTGCTTTCCTATAAAGTATAGAAATATTGACGTAGCGACATTTGGTTCTGAATGCCTCAATTTAATTATTGTACATCTTTTAGGTCATGCACGTATTGAATAACTTTTTTTTTCTTAGTAGAACTTAAAAAGATTTCCAAGAAGATATTTTAGCTATCGGCAAATCGTTTCCTATGTTCTATATGCATTTTACGAGGGATGTTACGTTTTCATTTCTAAGGCAACATTTTAAGGTCGATGCGTGAATCGGAGCCCTAGCGAGAACAAGGATAATGTATTTTTATGTTCAATTACATTCGGTGGGGCTCTGTCACGATAATCGGTTTCTGACAAGAACAGTTTTCTTCATTGATAATGAAATCATAGATACAAATATTAAAATGTAGAAAACAGTTATGTAGTGGTATTTTCCATTTTTTAAAATAAAAATTCTTATATCATCACAGTTTTAGAGGAATTGAAAAACTAGCTTAAAAGAAGTTATAGCAATGTATGTTGCACCTAGATGAACAAACCAGCCAGTGGTGGCATGTATATAGGTTCGATAGATATTGAGCCATTGATTGTGAGATAACTTGTATTATAATTTATTATGTAACTCCCTATCTTTTTTCTGAAGGGCTCTGGGGTTAATAGCCGTCTTAGGGAAAAGCGTAAAATTCAGTACGTTAGCAAATGTTACTGTTATCAGTGGTGATAATGACAGGGAATTCATACCTACAGAAGTCGTTACTGTGAAGTTTCAAGCAACAGTTAACAACTTTCTCATAGCGCGCCTTGTATAGTTGTTTGCTTTGAGTAATACTTGTGTTCGCTCAACAACTTCAAATAGTTTTCAGTGCGTGTTTCCGACTGATTGTAAACATTAAGTTTTTTTTATCGATTTGTGTTTATAGGTCTAGTGAAAGGAAAATAAAATATATTCTTCAGAACAACTTTTTGTGGTGACGGTCGGATGGGAAAACATTTTTTTCTTCCTTTTCATCACGGCCATGATACTCTCACACATACAATTTACTCTTAGTGGCTGCGATTGACAATATTTTTTCACCAAATATAATCGTTCCGTGGGTAAGCTATAATATATATATTACACACACACGTAATATTACATTTGAGGTTTTCGTACTTTAAAGCCATGATCTTTCATTTATTTCAAACAATTGCAAATAACTTTAATATTTTTTTAACAAAATGCTTTGAAAGAATTTGACACTGCGTGTACAGTCATACGATACACAATTTTGTCAGTTTTTTTTGTACTGTTTGCTTGCAACAAATTATTTTGCTTCATTTTTGGCTTGTTTTGACAGCAAAATATGTGATATTTCAGGGGCAAAAATTTAAATATCCGTTTCGTGTGTTGCAAAAGAAAAATTCAGATACAAACGATGGTATATACGTTTTAAAACTGTAAGAACAAATTTTTGATATATGTATTAAATTGCATTATAAAAATACCTTCAAAATATCTACAAAACTAAAGAATGAGGCCTTAATGACAACCTGTAATTGAATGATACTCAGCATTTATTTAGATTTAATTGCTCAGTTGAATGAAAAATGGAATTGTGTGAGCAACAAGGTAAGTTTAAAACATTCCTTTCCTTATAGGACTAGATCATAATTTCGTGATCTGTATATTTGTCGATTCCTTTTTTGGTATTCCCATTTTTGTTGTTTGAACTTTTCCAACATGCAACATGGATGTAATTTTTTTCCCATATTTACTTGTCTGCTGTGTGTTACTTTTCCTTTATTCTCGACAATCAGGGTTAGTAATTTTTAAGTAAGTATTTTCAGTATTTAAAAGATTTTTGTCTTTCATCGTCTGGTTTTCTGTGGTATCGTTTTTTTTCTTCATAGTTTTTCTTAGTTTGTTACTTATTTTTTCTTGCTGTATCGTTTTGCATATTCAAACATAATGGACCAGGAAAATGCCATATACATTCCGAGTATAGCTAGGCGCAGAAAATACAAAGTGCAAGTTGGACAGGTTATTAAAATCAATAGTTCTTCATGAATCAGTGTCACGGCTGCCTGGCACATCTTAGAGCAGCGGACTTACATAAATCATTTCTCATTATATTCGTTTCGGAAATTTTCACATTTCGTAAGTAATTTCCTATAATAGGTAACTGTTTAATGTCATTGCGACATAAACAGATTATTTTATTTCAGCAGCAAATACCATGAACGACAAAAGCGCTTGAAATTTAGTGCGACGTCCCGTTCCTTGTGCTATTTATTCTCACATAAAAATACCAAATAGCAACATCGTATATTTGTACTAGTGCGTAGTAGCGGAAAGTGCAACATTTTTAGTATGTTTATTAAAATAGCAAACACTAGTTTTAAAAGAGCGCAAATAGTTATAGAGGGACCAAGCGATATGTAGCGGTGGTAGATATACTTTCTGGGGCGCTATTTTTTAGATTCACTAACTGGAATTGTGATACAGGCTACCGAGTACTCACAATGCAAGGCAACTGGCTATTCTCACCCGAAAGAAACACGCGTTGTCCCAATCATGACAACGGAAATCTTGTATCCTTTCAACCTGCCGACTGGATTACCCGGTCACGCATTCGGGAGGACGCGTATTGTATTTTGGTTGTTTATATTTTATTTATTGATCACGCCGGATTGTGTGTCGCTATGTGTTTTGGCTGATTCCTTTTCCCTTTCTTGCCTGACCTACTGTCGCCTTATGACATCGCTGTCGACGAGACATTGAGTCCTTACCTACTCTCTCCTGCGGACGAATACTCGTCGTTTGCCCTGAACTGTAGGGCAGACGACTTTTGGGCAAATTCCTGACAAAAAAAATTTTAGGGCGACAGGGTAAACGCCTTTAGGGCAAATGACGGGATTTCCCCTTGTAAGAGTACCCTTCTCTGACAGTTCTCCGTTTTGTGCATTGCTGTTTGATTTCCACAGTTATCG
Organism: Medauroidea extradentata; assembly: GCA_003012365.1. Classification (NCBI taxonomy): domain Eukaryota; kingdom Metazoa; phylum Arthropoda; class Insecta; order Phasmatodea; family Phasmatidae; genus Medauroidea; species Medauroidea extradentata. The sequence goes on from PNEQ01108904.1 coordinate 19,551, forward strand.
ACGTGCCAACGTCGATTCTCTTTCATTGTCTTACTCAGGTTGGTACATTGTTTCATGACAGTAAAATATTAAATTTAGTTTTTAAATTATATTTGCCAGCTATCAAAATAATACACTCACTTGTGGGACGGACTGTAACCAAATAGCTTCTTATGCTGTGTTGGAAACATTAAATTTATTGTAGCGGTATTTTTAAAAATAAAGGTGAGTTCGTGTTGATTCCCCTTTACGAGTAAGCGGAAGCTGCGGCGCTAGGTGTACAACCATTAAAATTACTGGAAATGATTTGAGCATTGAGTTGGGTTGCAACACATATGAAGGGTACGAACTGGTCCATATATTTCGCATTGTTTGTTTGTGTAACTGACATACACGACTGTCAAATTTAACCAAAACAATTTGCATAAATGTCTTGAATATGTACTCGATTCATTTACTCTCTTTTAACTGAAAATTAAGCACTTTGGAATATCGTATTGTCGTAAGTAACAATCAGAAAATATATTTTTATTGTGGCCCCGGGCGGTACATTTGAGTGTGGAGAAATGTACTTATACATTGCGTTTAGTACTTACGCCGCTATGTTTATGCTGCCAGCTGATGGAAGTATGTACACATTGGCTGAAAGGAAGAAAATATTCAGGGCTGTACATAAGTACTTACCTTATCGCACATAGCTTACGTTGTACTCTGAGAGGTTTTGTTTCGTCAACTGAACGAGTCTGCTATTATACCGCACAAGTTGTTATGTATTACCAACTTTACCGCTGCCTAAGATGTCTCTTAAAAATATTTAAGTGGGGTTCATCTAGGGATAACATTAATAAATTCTTTACGAGTTCAGTTAAGTGTAAAATATATTAATTTGTAGTAGTTTGATAAACATCTCACTATAGCTACCTTCCACTTTTATTGAAGTAGAGTCTAGAGTGAATCACGGTGAGGCATTAGCCAGACCACTCGCCTCCGACCGTAGTGATCAGGTTTCGATTCCTGAGGAGGTCGTTTTCACACATTACGTGGTAGACGTCTCCGTTGCTCGACGCAGCGGGTTATCTCTTTATACTCCCGCTATCACTGCTCTTGCATTCCGCCGCTGATCCACCCTCGACGACCGAGCGAAGTGGTACAACGATAACACGTTGAAGTCCCATTCGGAAGAACCCGTGTTCTATTCTTAGAGCCGGCCAAAGGTGAACGGACAATTTGAAGCTTATGATATCGTAATAGCTTACCAGTCATTTGATGTTCTTGAAAACTGCAAGAATTACTACTTTCTAGACATATTTTAAGTTTTTCAGTACCTACTTTTCGGTCAGCTCCACCCCATTGGTCATCTTCACCCTGACTATATGTCTCATTGGCTCGTGAATTCTTAATACTGTAGTATACTCTATGCAAAGGACATTTGCTTTTAAAATTGTGGTGTCTGGTTGGTGTGCAGTTTAGAATAGATAATTTTACTAGATTAATTACGCGTGTTTGCTACTTATTTATGCAAAGTAGAAACCTAACTACTAAGACAGATAAACTGCACAGTTTGGCTGTAGCAATATTATAAAAGTAGGATGAACGCAGCCAGAGCTGGCACAACAGAGCTGCCCCCGCCGAGCAGGTCGTGGAGCGGGATAAAAAGCGCACGGTACCACCTCTAGCCACCTTCTTCAGTCTTCACTCCTCGTCGCTCAGGCCGTGTCTGTCTCCTAACGGCCGTGTAATTAACCCCCGGGCCACGCACGTCCGCCTGTCGCGCGCCAAGTCGCCGCCTCGTTGCACCGGCTGAAGACTCAACTGAGAGTCGAGGATGAGAGCGTTGTAGGGGCGGACCTTCACCTCGTGACGTTGCACATTTGTTCTCTCGCTGTTGTTGCCAACTTCTCAACTAGAGGACGAGCTTCATAGGCACGGTCTTCGCTGCAAATGTTGCTGACTCTACGTTTAGCCACGAGGATACTAGTGTCGTCTATAACGGCGTACAGGTTTGATGTGTCGTTACACATAATCCAGCCAGCCCCGCGGTGGTCAAGTTGTTGGACCTCTCGTCTCCCACGGTTCGAGCCACGGTGGGTCCGTTTCCCGGATTTTTCGCATGTGGGAAACATGGCATACGTTTACGTTGGCCGTTGGTTTTTTCGGTCAACTTCCTTTTCTCCCGCCTTCCTCATTCCGTCACTACTTCACACGTATCGCACCTCGCCTCATCCGTTCTTTGGGCCGGCGGGCGACAGGCTTCTTGGCTCGATAGTCGAGCAGCCGGCCAACCTTCACTCCGGCCTTCTCTTATTCACACAGTGACCCTGCCCGAAGGCGGTACACGTGGTGGATTTCGTTCAGTTCTGTCAGCCTTGATTTCATTGATGCATAGATTCGTCAGGAGTGTTGAAGTCCCCCCCCTCCCCTTTTTGCATGCTAAACCACAAGTGGGTTGATAAATGTACTTTCGGATTTTTACTGATTTTTTTATGTGTAAAAATCTGTCAGTAAAACAGACTTATATATAATGATTACACCAGAATGTGTCCCCCCCTCCTTCCTGGAAATTAGTTGCCGGGACTTTTTATCAATATGGTATATTTTCTGCGTAGAATATTAAAAAATAGGCAGTGTCGTTACTACGAATTCACTAAAAACAGCAATCTGTAATTTATTTAGTGTTGTAATCAGAATGAATTGGTTTACGGTCGATAAGTTTGGCGTATTATATGACGTTAAGATTAAAGTGTAATGTCACGTTTATAATTTCGTGTTTTTTTTTTTTTTTTTTTTTTTGTATTCTCATAATCATTAAATTTACTTCGCACGCTACAGCCGTGTCGCAACTTCGCAAATCGAAAGCGGTATTTCGACAATGGTTGGTAATAACTTCAAACGACCACGTCTCGTGTGAAGTGAAACAGAGTATCTGCGTGTCAGCTGTATGACATGGGTGTGATCCTCGCCACGATATTGGGGTAAAACTTACTAGCCGGATATGTTCGCGCGAGTAATACGGATTCGTGGTGGACTTTAGTTACGCTAAGGCATTGCATATTAAGGGGTATTGATCCCTACCACCTTGCATTTATCTGTTGTTATCTCGATAACTTCTATTCCAGTCGATGTATCAAAATTTTTGTCACGACAGGACATAGATACAAACTTAATCGATTTTCTGTAATTGCTGGAACCATAATATATTCATTATTTTGCAACGGGAAACAGCTGAAAATGAAAAATTACTTTATTTACGGGAGCGACTATAGAGGCCACAAAATTAACAGAAACAATGCCATATGGATTCCAAAAAGTGAATGAAACAATAAAATATGCTTTGTCAGCGTGAAAAAAGCAAAACAATGTGTATATTCCCTGATTTATAAGAAACACCGTAAAACCGATCTGACAGGGATCAATCCCCCTTAATAGAAGCGTACTCGTTTTTGTTTTTTAATGCCAAAGCGATAAAACACCAGTGGAGCAATAATTAATTTCGTGATTTTAGTCTGTAATACATTAAAGAAATGAGCTGCTATAATATTGGACTGTTTAACATAAAATGTCACTAATATTATGTAAAAAACATTAATGACACCTTAATTGGGGAGTCACAACTATTGTGTACAGTTTAAAGGGAATAGCACACGAGTTCATAACTAACTCTAGATATAACATCATTTCTTCCCCAATTCACCGCCCAGTGGTAAAGCGGTTGTAGTTAGCAATCTAGGTTATTCATAGTTACAACTATACACTTAATTTTGAAATTTCACTGTTACGAAATGAACTTTTTGACAGCTGTTAAATGGAATTTCAGAAATGAATTTGAATATTCTACTTCCGTGGAGCAGTGTTTTAACGTACTGAACGGGCGAGTGAAGGTGAAACTATATACGAGCATTCGAAAAAAAAAAAAATATTAATCACAACAGGCCAAGATAACTATGTCAACAAAACTGTCGGAGGGATGTACTATATTTTGTAAAACCAAATCTGTTGTGCAGTGTAAATAAGCCCACGAAGGGCATGGGAGAAAGTTTTACAACTCCTAAACTAAACATAGCCTATCATTGTGGCTGTTGGGACTCTTTTCTTATGTGTGTATGAATATTTTAAAAAATATAATAAAAATTACGGTAAAGCGTTAGGTCCTACGAGCCGTTTGATGATTTTACATGGTGGACTTAAACTTTAGATCGGTACTGTAGGCCTATGTATTAGGTGGTTCGTGTTAAAGTCAGCACTTTATACGACCAACTTGTCTAGGATAACTATAAAAACTAAATTTGTAACCTTAGGCGTAAATGTTTGAATACAGTACAATGTGTACACATTGAGTGTTACTTAGGGTGGTTTGTTTATACAGTATTAAAAAGTGGCAGGAAATTGTAACTTACATTAACTGGGAAGGAAAATGTCACAAGGGCTTCTAGAGTGCATACTTATTATGAACCGCTTTATACCAGTGGCCAGTGTATTTGACGTAATTAAATTAAAGATTACGCAGTTTCTACCATTATGTGTAGGTTTTATGATTTACCTGTAACGTTATGTTGTGTCACGTTTCGTTGGTCTGGAGGAGGCCAGCGGTGAGTTAATCAATGCGAACTGCGCCGTCGTTATTAATTGAGCTGTCGCAGCGTGCCGGAGTGTATGTGAAGTGATGGCTGCTCGGAGGCTGGCCAGTAGCCCTCCACCCCCCTGGCCAGAGAGCGAGGATGGTGCACAGCGGGCGAGGTGTTAAGGTGCTCTCGCAGGAGGCCAGCAGCTAGATCGGTCGTGTCGCCTCGGACTGTCAACTCGACCCGCGGGGGGGAATCTCTCTCTGAGGTATAGGCGCGCTCGTTGTTAGCCGAACAAAAGAGCCTGAGCGGCGCCAGTCACGACCGGCCCAGTGAACGGCGGTAGCTCGAGCAGGAGGTCGGTCCCTTGTCAGTCGCGGTGCAAGCTAACGAGCGGTTGTAATGACCCCGCAGCAGAGCTTACAACCCTGCTGCTGCTGCCTCGTTTGTCGGTGATGTATATACTCTGCTTCTGCTTAACTTCTCCGTGTCATACTCCTACTCCCTGCCATGCCTTAAGAGGACGTGGTACATAATTCAACGCTAAAAGCATTAATCTATAACTGTAGGTTTCTTGAAGCCAATTTGCGAAAATTAAACAATAGCAATCCTAGACAATAGTTTTAGCCAACGTTTTAAACAAAATTGTTTCCAGTGTTACGAACTTCTGAGGCACAATCTCTGACGCCGGAACCTCGTGCATTTAACTGCGGCGCAAGAGATCACGCGTAACGAATGAGTAATTCTGGATAAATATTTTCTCATAAAGTTCATCAGAAGACGGGAAACATTTGTTTTTTTTGGTTCGAAGTTACAGTTTTTCGTTAATTAGGCGAAGTGTGCAATGTCAATAAGCCAGTATGAATAGTAGCGTAGAGGCTGTCACTAGGTTTCATTAGGGTCAATTCAACAACAGCGCATGCACGTACACACTGCTCTCAAACCTATGTCCGCGGAAAACATGGGAACTACAGTTGTCTCCCTCTCTGTCACACAAGCTTGTCACTGGTATTTCGGAAATGGTAACATTATGCGTCTTATGTAATTATAAGTACATATTAATGAAGGTAATTTCTATTTAGTTTCGCTCAAATGCTTTGCATTTTTGCTTTTGTCAAACAATTTCCCTCGTTGTCAGTGACCTGCGCGCTAGGCCGGAACTTGTGTATCCTATGTTAAATAGGTCATTAAATTCAATTGCAAAATTTAAATTACGTAATTGGCTATTGTTTTCAGGTACAGACCTGCTTAGAAAATTGCGTTTTACCTCCAAATTTCCTTGAGATTCATGGGCCTCTCACTAGGCGTAACTTACCAACCAGTATGAATATAGAAAAGCTATTTCCACCATTGTATTCAGTGTCTCTGAATGTCTGCTTGAAGATAGTGTATAAGGTCAGATTTCAAAAGGTTCCTAAGACTGATATAAAAGACCCCCTCTACAAAACAACAGCCCAACAAGAAGCCTAGAGAGCTAAAGAAAAAGAGACCTGTGAGATGTGAAAAATGAACATACTGTTAACCGCACCGTAATACGTACTTGTCTTTTGTGCTACTTTTATACACTTATCATTTTTAAAATACATCTAATTCTTTGAAACACTTGTAATGTTTGAAAATATGAATAGTTTTTTTTTATTGCAGGATTGTACGTCCTCATAATTGAAACTAAACATTATAAAATAAAACAAACGAACGAAAACTACGCTATTGCACCTACATACAAATTCGCTGATACTGAGGCTGTACTCTCGATGATTGGGGTTGTGTCCTAAGCGCTTACCTTAATGAACTCCAGACTGATATGAAAAATTTAATATTTTTAATTGCGAAAGTAACAACTTCATACAAGGATGGCAGTGTATTTTCGGTTTCTGGAATTGGGATCTGCTTGAATAAGGGGCTCTTATGCTATCTATTATTCTAATGATTTTATTCTAAAATGCTTTCTTACTGGTGAATTGAAGAATAAATACCGAGCAGTTTTGATTTTTATTATATAACTTATACGCAATTTTCAATAGAAGTGTTTTCAAAACATAGATCGTTCTAAACATAATCTTGTAATGAACCAATTAAAAAAAGGCAAAAAGCTTGTTTTTTATTCTATCAGCTGAGTGAAAGAATGCCTTCTATCATGCGTAAAGACGAGTGAGGTGTCATTTTATCCCGTATTTTGTGTATGTTACGAATATGCTAACCCGGAAATCTAAATCGATACCTTCCATATCGTTTTTAAAGAAAAAGTAAAAATATGTAGTAAACTATTACTGCCGATTTTCCAAAAATTAGTGTTGGCAATGCGAAAATCGAGTTGACATCCTCAGTGAAAAACATAGGACTCATTTTGAACAGCACTTTAAATTGGTTTCTCCGCGTATATGAAGGAAGGCGTTGGCCACCCTTCACTCGCTAAACCACCTAAAAATTCAACTCCCCTTGCACATTAAAAAACACCCTGTCCAGGCACTAATTTTTACGTTGTCTGACTACTGTGACTTGGTTTACAGCAACCTCACTGACGAACAAGCCACTATATTGCAGAAGATTCAAAATACATGAGTACGTTATGTTTTTAACCTTAAAATACGTAATCATATCTCACAATTTCATTAACATTTGTTCTGGCAACGACTGGAAACAGGCGTAAATTACATTGCCTCCTTCTCCTAAGAAAGGTTTTATATTCTATATCTCCTACCTATTTAACAACTAAATTTGAATTACTTTCCCGTCATAAAATTTGTACCTATCCACTTGAAAGCCACTCTGTCTCTGCTCATACCTAAGCATCGTACTAGTGCTTATTTTAAATCTTTTACAGTTTCTACAGCACGCGCCTGGGATGCACTGGAGGAACATCTAAAATAAATGTTGTCTCAACCTACATTTAAAAAAGCTCTTTTTAAAAGTATGAACGCTGATTTTGATAGTGCAGAGTGAACAGTGGATGATCTCACTTTCATTAATTTGGAGTGAATGTATGCGTGATTGTATTGTGAACGACTTCTGTAATTTTTTCTTTTCCTTTATTTTCTCATTTGTGTTTCGCAATTTGTTTTGTAATTTTTAGAGACTGTGGTTAAGTGGTAGACAAGGCAATATTGTCGTAGCTTCGCTACATGTAAAAATAAGTGGAATTAAATAAATAAAACTGAATAAAATGACACCTCACTCGTCTTTACCGCCCGACTGAAGGCATTTTCATGAGAATCGGGCTCTAGCTGATAGATCGGACCCTGCAGATAATCCCTGTCAGTTTTGGTAACATGAGTTGCCACTTCCTTATCCTCTCATAACTGCTCCGCGTTCACTCGAGGTACTGGGGATAGAAGCAACATAGTTCCACAAGTATATGTCCTGTTTTCGTGGGGTAAAAAATTGAGATTATTTAATTTTAATTACTGTTTTTACAGGATTATAATTATTCCAGAAATTTTCCGATTGCAACATACGATAGAGCATGGTAAGGTACAAGTCTAAACATGGCTTTATGTGTTATTCGTACTGCATTACTCCACTATAATTAATAAAATCATTTAAAAAAGGCTTATTTTCCAGATTTTTTCTTTAAAAAGTTAAAAGTTTTTTACATGTATTAAATGTCTTAGACAGTTATACGACTTTACGACACATACTTCCGAAAACGATATACTTTAACTTAATTTTTTCTCTGAATAATGATCAATAACAGTACACATGTTTCTCACTGTTCAGCATACCATACCGAGCACCCTTAACAAGCACACTACGTAAGCTAAAATGATCACTGTCAAATCAACCAATGAGAGAATTATTTTAGAACTTAATGTCACGAATATAGTTCATTTTTGAGCTGTGTGTTCCTCACAGCTATGTAAGACAAAATTAATTTTTTTAGATTTTTGGGACTGTCATTTTTGGAGTTATGAATTTTTTTTTAATTCCAAAAAGCTTAAAAATCACTCTGTCGTTGTAACTTCAAATGCT
>PNEQ01108905.1:0-31584 GCA_003012365.1 Medauroidea extradentata
TACTTGGCCCAGTATATTGAGGAAATTATGAGATTTTTCTCTAGTGACTGTGAGTTCACTAACAGCAGCATTGAACATATTGTTGGAATGTTCAAGGACAGCAATGTTGCTTTTCTTGTAAAAGTACAATTAAAGTTTGTCAGTGAGATCTGTGTGAAAATCAAGGCACTAATCACAGATCTGGAAGGTTCAGACTACCTGTATGCCCACAAATTGCAAGATGAGCTGGAGACACTACAGAATTCTCTGCACAGATGTGCAGACAGTTGTTTCCCACATGGAACCAGTCAACTGTTAAATCAGTGTTCAAATTCTGTTATCAAAGAGGAAGTGAGAGGAAGACGTAAGTCTTGTATGCAGAGATGTCTTCTGACATTAGCAAACCATATGGCAGATGGAACAATTGTGTTGTACAAGAATGTAGGTTATTTATTTAACCCCACCCTTGCAGGACGGAAAACCAAGATGGACGAAAAGCATGCAAATGAGTGCAGAATGCAACTTCCTTTTCTCAGTGATTTGAATGCAGACATTTTAATTGAAGGGTATCTGTACTTCCACAAGCAATTGCTTGGTCTTGTTAAAGAGGGTGACAAGTGTGATGTAGTTCAGCTTCTGTTAGCCATAAAACTCAAGTACCCAGAATTCTCAGAAGCGTCATTGAGATGTATGTGGCTTCCTGTAGGTAGTGTAGATGCTGAAAGATTTTTCAGCAAATACAACTTAATGGTCACAGACAGGAGAACGAGGATGACTGTAAATACAATTGAGACATGTTCTATGTTGTCCTTCAATCATGCTCAAGTTATGTAAATGCTATGAAAGTGTACCATTGTGTTGCTGTTATATTATTGCTATTGACTTTATTGTGTTATTGTTACAAAAACTATTATATTACTGTCATATTATGTCCATTTGTGTGTATATTCATATTTGTTGCAATTTTTTGAAATAATTAGGCCTATTTGTCCTTAAAAAAAATTTTTTTCCTCATGTTTGTGCCTGATAAAACTTTAAAAATTATAAATGCTAATAAATGCTATAAACCTTAAAATAAACGCTATAAAATACATTTTTAAATGCTATTTTCCATCATCTCTAAAAATGATTAACTTAGCGCATAATTTGTTTAAACAATGCGGTACTGTGTCTCAAAATGTGCATTTCACAAGTGAGTACGATAATTGCTCTACCTATTAGCCACATGTAGAAACATTTGTCTCCGGGTATGTCGAACTTGGAAAATAAATAGAAGTTCGTGTATTACGTAATCCCGGAACTCCTAATTAATTTTTACATCATATACTGGCTGTGAAAATGATTATTTGCAGCCACTTTGCAACGGATCATTTATGTTGTTTAATTTCTTTAATTATTCTTGGGCAATATGAAATTAATTAGTGTTTTGAAATTTTTGTTAACTAGTTAATTGATACATATGAAAGTGTAATTTTATTTTGAATTAGCTGTTGTAAAATTGTTTTCTTTAATTAACGTACTGTGTATTCTCAGTTTGTTTACTACTCCAGTTCAGAGTAATTTTAATCAATAAGTTCTTTGGATTTCTCTTGGCGCTGGGTTAAATATTTCTGAATGTACACATGGCAGAATAATTTTGAATGTTGTAACAATGGGTTTCTGGAGTCCCTGTACTTAGTTGTGTAAAATGAGTTGGGTAAGAATATATGGCTGAGCCACTACCATCAAGGAAAATCTGTGCACCGATGGATTTGTTTTGTAATGCGTTTAGTGGAGATTTTATTTTTGCAATGTTTAATTTGAACTGGAGGAGAGACACTACAAGAAACTACAGCGGATACGAACCAGATAAGTTATGAACTGTTTGTTTCAGAACTTTCAAATTGTGTTAATTTCCAGCATTACAATATTTAAGAACAACTCGCCTAACAAATTTAATTACGCCTGCATTACTGAGAGACTAATTTCTCATGCTTAGCTGAGCAGCACTAAAAAGTTAAAATATAAACTTGTACATGTAATTCTCCACGATTTTAGGTAAGAACGTCGCAAAATGGCATTTTTGGAACATTGAGTGTCAGAATATGGTATGGTGCCACTGTCTATCTTCAGTCTTGTGAACGTTCATACAGTTGCGCTATCTGTCTGTTCTGCATGCCACTAATATCTACGTTTGTGTACAAATCATCAAACGTCAAGGGATTGTTTTGACGTTAAGTTATATAAAACTGCGCAGTGAATAAATACGCCTGCTTTTTCCTTATTTCTTTGGTGAAAAATTTACAAGGGCATTGTGCTAGTAAGGAATGTCAATTTTTTTTTTTTTTTTTTTTCCATTAAACGCTACGCAAATCTGGCTTTTCGCTTGCGAAAAGGCACTCGGCAGCTCGTATTTCTCATTTTTTTTTTTTTTAGGACAAGGGTCGGTCATATCAATTGTTTAGCGGTGTTTTTTTGTTATGTCGAAGTCGTGGATTGCCTGGCTATCTGAATGAATGCTGCTTTGGTTGTGAGCAAGTCTCTGTGAACTCACTCATGTTGGGTGGCTTATTGTGAAGATGTTGCAAATTACTGGCATTGCTTGGTCATTAAAGTGACTAGGTTGCATGGTAAAGAAGGCGTGAAAAAGATAAAAAATTGTAGGGGAGGAGAGGTGGTAGAGACAAGCCTATTTTTGGCAGTGTGAATTCGGTTACACGGGGTGCAGTAGCAGCTTTTTCTACGTTACGAGTGCGTGGTAGATAAACGCTGAAAACATCAATTTATTTCTATGGTTTTCTCGAAGCCTATAATATGTATAAAATACAGTACTCAATGATAATCCTTGATAATGGTATTTGCCAACTTTGAGTATATATTTATCCAGAATTACTAATTCGTTGCGCGTTATGTCTTGAGCTGCAGTTAAATGCACGAGGTTCTGGTGTCTGAGATTGTACTTAAGACGTTCGCAACACTGGAAATAATTTTGTTTAAAACATTGGCTAAAACTATTTTATAGGATGTCTTTCATTTAATTTTCGCAAATTGGCTTCAAGATACCTACTGTTATAGATTAATGCTTTTAGCGTTGAATTATGTCCCATGTCCTCTTAAGTAACTTGCATCAAATATCATTTGTCTTTTAATTCCAAAATGTTATCTTTAAAACTTTGTTGAGAAATTATAATTATGTAGGTAATTAACATCAGGACACCAGTGCCATGTTCCTGAATGGGAAGGTCAGGGGTGATTGGTCTTACATTTATTGTTTGGTGGGAGGTATGGGGAAGAAAATAGGAGAATCTGGCAACACTAATGTGAAACAATGTGCTACTGTTAACTTTAAACATTGATAGCTGTGAACCTTATTGTATAGGTATAAACATATTTGTTACATAGTGTCCAGTCTGTTTTGAAACACTACCAGCTGCTGCATTTTATCCCATTTCAATCTTTTGCATACTTACCACAGACCACTGCTTCGTAATGTTGAAATGTTGCATGTAAAAGTGCAGTTTGTGAACAGTGTGACAGGTATTCAAGCCTAAGAACGGGAAGTGAAATGCCGTGTATTGTTTAGTTTGATAACTAAATATAGGGTGTACAAATTGTGAGATCTTGAATCAAATGCGGAGAAAAGATATTTAAGGCTTTACAGAATTAAAACCACTTTTGAATTTTGGTTTTAAGTTTCATAATTGTTTGCTGTAGAAATTTATTCTTATATCTTCACCTTCAATTGTAATGTTAAAAATTATTAATTCTCTTATGGGAAATACATAGTTTGCTGGTGAGTTTTCTGATCAATTAACAAAATAATTATCTAGTGTCTGTTCATTGAACCAGCTGTGCTTTTTGAAAAAAAATATCTTGAGCAGAGCATTACCTGTTCTAGGTTATATTTGGTTTTTAGATTGCTTCGGGTCTTGGTCATGTTTTAAAAGACAGATAGGAAACTGTTATTGGAGTTTGTATAATGTACTGAAAAGTGGTACCTTAATTTAAAATACTGTAGTGAGAATTATGACGAATCATGACCTTCAGTGATGGAGAAAGCCAAAATACTAGATCGAAGGTAAGGAAAGGTAAGTAGGCTTTGCGTCTCATTGACAACAAGGTCATTAGGGATGATGACACACAAATCAGTGCGACAGGAAATGAGAGAGGAGTCAGCCATGGCCTTTGTTAAGAAACCATTCCAACATTGGCCTGGAGTGATTTCGGGAAACCATGGAAAATTTAAATCAGGATAGCCGGAGCCGGGGATCGAACTGAGTCCTCCCAAATGCGAGTCCAATGTGTTACCCTTGCACCACCTTGCTTGGTTTGAACCAAACAGTTACAGTGAAATCTCTTTACAATGTACATGAGGGGAATTTGAAATTTTGCACTTGATACTGAAATTACTTTATACTGAACAGTTATTTAATGGTAAACTTTCTGTAGATGTTCCAGTAAATGTACTTGATAATGTAAACTACTTTAAACAGGAGTACCTTAAACTGAGATTTCACTGTGTCCTAACCATTATTCAGTGCAGATTTTTCCTTATATTTTGTCTTGTCTACTTAAACTAAACATTCGGCCACACATTTTAATGTTAAATCATGCTGCTGTGATAAGAGATTTATTTAGTAATGACATTTAGCATAGAATATTTAGGAGAGGTGTATTTTAACTTTGTATGTATGTGTATATATACATAATATATATTTCTTTTTTTCTGTACAATGCTTCAAATTGACCGGAGTTATTTAACGGTAAAATTGGTGAAACAATAGAGCTATATATTTCTTACAATTTTTCATTTTCGTAAGTTATTTTTGTATAAAGTAATGGTCTGTCCTTATCAAAATATTTCACAGATGACACAAAGCACTTTGCTGTTTTTTTTTATTTAACTGCTTCAATTATGTATGAATTAGTTGTTAGTTTGCACTGCGTGTGGGTGCGTGTATAGCAGATTACTGGCCAGTAGTAATGTGTTGTAATTTTTATTGAAGGTCAATTAACTTTGATGTTTAAAAGTAGTAAATATTTCAGCTTGTTGGAACTAAGTAGCACCAGTAAGGATGAAGATAACTGGTGTGACATGAAATATCTGTAACTGCTTTGTTATGAAAAGAAAAATTTGTTCACAAAACCACTGTTCTTGCTATGATAACTACGCAAGGCACCGAATTAATTTATTTATCTTTAGTCACGGGCACTCTTAAATTCATGTATGTATATTTTTCGAAATACTAGTTTAGGTAACAGCTAAAATAAATCAAATAATCTGTCCTCCGCAATATTTTTTGCAGAAGCTATGATGAGATACTTTTATTCTGCCCAAACACCCAAATTTGAATGATGCATATAATGTGCATTCAAATGTGTGACATTTACTTTACATTTACTTGTTACAAGTGACAAAATACGAATAAGCACGTATTATACACAAGTGCAAATTGTGGCAAACACATAATGTATCAAATGATAGCATTCAATACGGTTATCACAGCGTATCTGCAGAAAAAAAACTGGATGGAAGCTCAGTCTGCCAATATTCAGTGGTGGCTCCAGGCATGAGCGAACGGGGCGACCGCCCAGGGCTCTGCGCCTTCGGGGGGTCCCGTGCCAGTAAATTCACAGCTGCTGTGTAACTAACTCAACTGTCTATGACCGGCGGAAATAATACCACTATCTGCAACATCAAACTATAATACGACGTGAGCGCGCATCAGTATAGTGTTACACACGTGCCTACTTCTGCCTACACACAAAATGGCTACCAGTTGCCACATTTAATGACGAGAGCGAGCATACAGAGCGTGGCAAGAATTTTAAATACAGCTGTACGGCTTCGTAACTTAGTGCAGCATGCACATTAGACACATGTAACCATGGTTCACAAAGAGTTTGGTAATTGTTTGTTTACATTTTACGAGACGTTATTTTGAATGAAAACGTGTGGTTTTACTGTACTGTGTTTATTTTAAGTAAATATGGCATCCCGTGATCGCGATACCGGGCGGAAATATGAATCGGGCAGCTTAAAAAGAAAAAAGAGCGACAAGGTAAAGAGTTTAAAGAGCAACTCCGTTCCAGTTGTTCATTGAAGAAATATTTCAAACCTAAAGTTGGAGTTGGAGAACAGCAGCAGAAGGGTGGTCCTCTCCAAGAATTTTCAATAACGGCTGGAGATCCAGGACCTAGCAGCAGCATTGATGATGACAGCACTGACGCAGGGGTGATTTTTTGAATTTGGAGTCGCTGTCGGAGCAACTGCCAACATCGCCATCACCACCTCTCTATCACAAACGTCACCAGAATATGAGATTTATAAGGTTAGCAAGGCTCCAGCATCCGATACTAGTGAGCCACATTTATGGCCAAAACTGTTAAGTGACATGGAATTGAGTGTGATAGTTCGAAATGGCCCTGTACAAGTGAAAAACAAAAGTTTCCCAAAAAATGAATGTGGTTGCCGTTTTAGTGGGTTCCATTGCACGAGAATTTTAGTGAATGGTGAGGAATAAGATAGGCGATGGCTTGTTTATTCACAATCAAAAGATTCAGTTTATTGTTTCGCATGCCGTTTGTTTTTTTTTTACTTCGTTCAGTGCGTTTAGCTAGAGTGAAGGGATGAGCGACTGGAAGTACCCGGATGATGCCTTGAAATCTCATGAAAATAGCAGCGTTCACAAAGACTGTATGTTAAAAGGGCTACGTTGTGGGAAACTCCTTGATTCGCTGTCTTAGAAAAAGATGAAGCTGAACAGCAGTGTTGGAAAGATATATTGGAGAGGCTTCTGGCAATAACCCAGTTTTTGGCTTCTCACAATATGGCTTTTAGAGGGCACAATGAAATTTTAACCTCAGATTACAGAGGAAATATTTTAGATTTCGTCAAGTTGATTGCTAGGTTTGATTCAACCAAGTGATAAACAAGTCTTTTGTCAGAAACCACTTTCTTGGGAAAAATATTCAAAATGAATTCATTCACCTTTTAGCCAGTTATGTTAAAGCTGAAATACTACAAAGTGTGTTGAAAAACAAGTACTATTCAATTATTTTAGAATGTACTCGAGATATTGCTCGGATTGAGCAGCTCTCCATAATACTGCGAACTGTAAACAGACACTGGTGGTATTGAGGAACACTTTGTAGGTTTTTTAGCGGTAGAGAAAACTACAGGTGATGGGTTGACGGATTACATTGTCAATGAACTGGAGCTACTAGGTTTGTTATTGGAAAACTGTAGAGGACAAAGCTATGACAATGGTGTCAACATGCGTGGAGGAAAAAGTTGTGTTCAACGAAAAATTTTAAATAAGAACTCTTTTGCTTTCTTTGTACTTTGCGAAAGTCACAGTTGGAACCTAGTTCTGGGCAATGCAGCTTCATCTTGTGCTAAAGCTCAGTCGTTTTTTGGGCTATTGCAATGACACTGCACAATTTTCTCATACTCCAGTGATAGGTGGCACATTCTTAAGGCTAATGTGAACATCTCACTGAAACATCTTTCAGAAACCAGGTGGGAGTGCAGAGTTTAATCTGTGAAAGCAGTAAGATACCAGCTGAACAGCATTCGGTGGGACTGTGTGAACAAATGACAGATTGTGTGGTTATCAGCGCGTGTCAATCCTTGGAAAGGGAAATAACAACTTCTGAATTTGTTATCTCCCTGGTGATTTGGTACAATATTCTTGTCAAGATACAATGTATTAGCAAAATAGTGAAGACATGCATTTAGATGTGGCAGTACAGCACGTTTAAAGTTTTCGAGTGGCATGAAGATTATCGTGAAAATAGATTTTCATCAGTATTTGCGACAGTGAGGAAAGTTGCAGAAAAGGCAACCACATTCAAGGCCATCAAAAATACCCGGAAAAAGAAAATGTTTTCTTATGAAGCAAATGGCGAGGTTCCTGATATGTCCCCACAAGACAAACTAATGTTATAATAGATGCAGTGCACACATGCTCCAATCCAAGATTCGATGCACTTAAATCTCACAAAATTACATTTGGTTTCATGTACCGAATCAAGGACTTTCTGGAAGTGAATGACGAGGAATTAATGCATTAGTGTAAATATTTGCAAGAATCTTTAACTGCAAGCATAGGCGATGAGCACAAACACGATGTAAACGCACATGAATTGTATGAAGAGCTAAAAATGTTCGTAAGAGTCTTCGAGGGAAACAACAACATTATTTCAGCTCTAATGTACATAGTGGAGAATAGTCTGTGTGAAATCTACCCAAACATTTGCATAGCACTCCGCATTATAGCCACCGTTCTTGTTTCCGTTGCTTCTGCTGAGAAGAGTTTTTCAAAGCTGAAATTCCTTAGGGCATACTAAGGAACACTATGACTCGGGACAGGCTCTCAGCTCTCGCTATTTTGTCAATCGAAAATGATGTGGCATCTCCTCTTGACTACAGTGATTTGATTAAAGATTTTAGCCACAAAAAAAGACACAGAGTTGTTTTCTAAATTGCCCACGCTTGTGAAAATTTTTATTCTACTTTAAGATATTAAGTTAATTCATATTTACTTTCTCATGCAAACAAATATGTTGTTTTTAAATTATGTATCCAATATTACATACATTTTAATTATTACTTTTGATAATTTGGAATTAGACTCTTAATAAGTAGTGTTGCTTGAGTGAAGTAAATTTTATGTAGGTCTTATTTTGCAATTATTAACTTAAACTAAATAATTTACTATAACACTCATGACCTCATTTACTGTAACTTTACCTTGTGCTACTGTTCGCATCACAATTTAACAGTTAGCATTTTCTGTTATTTTAACAAACTTTAAAATATTGGAGATGTATGTCATGTAAGATGTATATGCGTATAGGATGTACATATAGGTAGGTGTATACACGCTCGTGCATGTACATTTCCAAAAGTAGTGAAATAGTTTTTGCCGGATTTGATTGCTACGATTACAAGGGGCCCCGCAAAGGCTAGGGCCGCCACTGGAGCATTTTCAAATAAGTGCAGTGGAGAGTCAGGCTTCTTGTGTTCAGCCTGCAAGTGTTAATGGCTGAGACGATCTCGACAGTGTTGACAATGTTGGTGAAGACGACGACGTTGATGGTGATGCCGATGGCAAGGAGCGGAGCTGGATCGATACACAGAGTGGCAAGTGCATACGGCGGCGGCAGATCTGTTGTGGGGTGTGTTTTTTGCGTGTGTGGGATGGATGAGTATAGTGAGAAATTTCTGGAAACAGGTGTTTAAAGAAGTGACTTAATTACGTGTTCCACAGTCTTTTTTAATTACATGTTCCACAGTCTTTTTTTAATTACATGTTCCACAGTCTTTTTGTGTGTGTGTGTGTGTGTGTGTGTGAGAGGAAGACAGACATTAACACTACTAATCGGAAGCAAAATTCCCTTCACTTTGCCGACAACTAAAGTTGGTGGTCTTACAGTTGGCCTGTATTCAGGCTAACTAGCCTTCGTGCGTCTTACTTCCCTGAATGTCAGTGGTGGGATGCAGTCTGTTGAAACTTCTAATGCATCACCAAAGTTCTGGAGAGCCAGAAGGATGTAAAGGCATGCCCCTCCCTCACCCCACCTGCCGCCGTTGCGGGACGAACGCTCGCATTCGCTATTCGCTCTCCTGAGAGAAAAGTGGAACTCATCACACCGACCGGCGGAGCGCGCGAACCGTTGCAAGGCGGTGCGGCGCAGAGCGTTTCCCGACACAACGGCCATACGTCAGCGTCCTGGTGAACTCACTCCCCCCTATATCTCCTGCGCTCGCATTCGGAGATCACCGCTCGTCCCTGCCCCCCACCCTCCTCCTCCAAGCGACGGATTGATATTCGCGTTGTGCTCGGCCAGCACTCGCCATATTTCCTGCCTCGCTGGCCGCATCTGGCGAAGCGCGTCCTCGGAAAAATTTCTCTCAGGAGAGGGAATAAAAAAACGAATTGGGGGGGGGGGGGAAATGGGGAAGGGGAACGACATTTTATATATATAATGCGCACGTGTCGGTGGCTTCGAGGATGGACGGGAAGAACGAGTTATTTGTGTAGTAAGAGGACGGGATTGAAGAGATTTTTGCCAACTCTGGTGAGAGGTGTTATGACACGCGTATAGGTAAGCGCCGAAGTGAAGGGGTAGTTTAATAGCAAGATCCGCGATAAAACCCGCCGAAGAACGGTACCGTCTGGCACGATTCCTACGTGCGCAAATCCGGGTCGGCCCCGCCGGGAGTCGGACCCACGCGGGGTCGCTGTAGTGGTTGGCGAGTGCTCTAGCCACTTTATGAACCGCTGCCTCACAAGGTGGCTAAAGCCATTGACAAGGACGGGGAGAGGGGTTTTAAGGCGAGTCACCCGACACGACTAGGGCGATAGGGGCGACACATCCACGTACACTAAGTGCTATGTCGTCGCTACTGTAAGCCTCAGTGCAAGAGTTCTTCACGTCGACGTGACGGTTCACCTGAATCTAACTTGGTTGTGACCCAAGATTTTTGTTGACGTAGCTACGCGGCAAAGACCATGTTAATATTGTTTGTATCCAGTAATTTAATTTTTGTGTGTCGTCGTCCGGAATGTGTTATATATTCATTGGTAATCGCTGTTGTAGGGCGCGCGGCTGCCGAGTGGTCAGACCACTCGCCGCACACCAAAGCGATCCAGGTCCGATCCTCGGTGGGGTTGGTCCCGGATTGTTCTCACGTGGGAAACGTGGCGGACGCTACCGGTGACCTTGGGTTTTCTCGTAGTACTCCCCCTCCCCAACTGGCATTCCGTTGCTGCTCTATATAAACGAATTACTAACTTTTAATTACGCATTAATTGAAGGTGTTACTATATTTTCTATATATCTTTTATTTGCGAATTACCTTAAATTGGTTTGTATATATTTACGTATGCAAACTTTAAAGAAAAAAGCATGTATCCTGAAATTACTTTTTACGTATTTACGTAAGCTTCATTTTAAAGCAAAAACCACCTCGATATCTCAAATGAAGGAGATACAGATGATTATTTGAAAACGTTTCATTTTATTTTTACCGGATTACAAGGACGAATATCGAATTATCCTGAAACTACTTTTTAGAAGTTGACATGAGCACCATTAAGATGCAAAGATCACCTCGATATTTTAAGTGGTTTAAGAGAAATGGAGGATTTATTTAACACACATTCAATGGCTTTTCACCCCCTTAGTTTCTGAATTTCGAAAAATCGAAAAATTATGTTATGCAATTGCTTAGTCAATGTTTTTGAAGTAAAAATACTAACAATATATCATCAGGTTGGAGAGTTATCAAGAATTTCGCGAAAATACGTTTTACCCCTTTTCACACCTTTAATTTTAGATTTTTGAAACATCCTTCCTTAGTGGGTGCCTACGTCGTGAGGGTGAAGCTACGCTGAGAATTTCATTTTTCTAGGTCCAGCGGTTTGGCTGTGCGTTGATGAGTGAATGAATAAATGGGGCACTTAATCTTAATATACAAAATGGAGTGTCCTGACACACACACACACACACACTCACTCACACACACTCACTCACTCACTCACTCACTCACTCACTCATCAACGTACAGCCCAAATCGCTGGACCTAGAACCATGCAATTTTGAGGGAAGCTTCCCCTTGGCCCGTAGGCACCCACTAAGAATGGATTTTTGAAATTCGATAACTAAGGGGGTGAAAGGGGTGAAATGTGTTTTTAAAGATTCCCTGATATATTATTAACCGGGAAAGCTATCATAATTTTTTTAACTTCATAATATTGCCCAAATAAATGCATATATGTAAATTTTTCGATTTTCCGAATTTAGAAAATTAAGGGCGGGGAGGGGGGAAGCCGTAAAATGTGTTTTTCATTAATCCGTGATTTCTACTGAACCATTTCAAATAGTGAGGTGATTTTTTTTATAAAATGATGCTTAAGTAATTGTCTAAAAACTATTTATAACATTTTTCGAAATTCGTCCTTGAAAGCTGTTAAAAAAAATTAAACGTGTTTTCAAATAATCATCTGTACCGCTTATGCCCGTTTAGACATAAAGATGATTTTTTTAATAAGAATGAAGCTCATGTAAACATCTACAATAAAATTCAGGAATTTATGGACATTCGAAAATTAAGGATGCGAAAAGCAGTAAAATGTTACAGTCGCCCGAAAAAAAGAGAAGGATCATGGAGAAGTAATGCAACAGTTGTTTCTATTTGCCAACCTACTCATAAATAAAACCAGTTTGGACTGTAGCCTGTACATACGAAAGAATTATCA
Organism: Medauroidea extradentata; assembly: GCA_003012365.1. Lineage (NCBI taxonomy): Eukaryota > Metazoa > Arthropoda > Insecta > Phasmatodea > Phasmatidae > Medauroidea > Medauroidea extradentata. The sequence continues at coordinate 12,228 of PNEQ01108905.1, forward strand.
CGGCCTGCCTTTAAGCATTCACTCAGGTATTGTATAAAGTTTGTGGTGTGGGAGGGGTGGGGTTACTGGTTCGTATCGCGTGCAAGACTTTGCAATGGGAATTATTACTATGACGACATACGAGCATACTGCGCGCGCTCTTTACACTGAGCTAAGGCAGTTAATTATAGTTCACTGTTATTGGGTACGCTAGCTGTTAAATGCTTTCATCGCATATTTTATCCAGAGTTACTGTTTACATCACATAATTTCACGCGGGCATTCCCGCAGTCGGTCAGCTAGTTTTATGTATAGAGACTGAGGTTACTGCATATTAGCTTCATGTATTATGCCTTTAAACATAAATTGAGTACCTAAAGTCAGAGCTGCCTTCGTTAATAAGTTAAGATTAAGTATGTTGGGTAGACAATCATTTTGGTTGTTCCCACTTTATTCTGCAAAACTAAGCAATGCTGACTTACTTCATTTTAATTCTAACCCTCTTAAATATTGCTACTGAACTAAAATGTGGCTACATATTTAAAGCTAGGTGTCAGAGTATTTCCCGGGCGTGGTACTGTTTATTATTCATACTTTTCAGAGTTTTGTTGAAACAGCTAAAGATCCAATAGCGACGTTGGCTGCACCGAAATTAATAAAAAAGTCAGTTGTGACATGGACGTAAAAGCAAGACATCTACCGAGCCACATCGAATATTAACATTTAATGGCGCCAGCTTTCTGACACTTCAATTGCGTAGTAGTGTGTTCGTAAATACGTTTTTTTTTACGAAACTATTCCACATACGCCCATTGAGTCAAAGTGCGACAAGAAAACACTCTTCGGACAAGTACGGAATGCCATTGTTAAAATACTATTGTTACGGATACCACCGCAGCCCTCTGCTGGCGGGCGTAACTCGAAGTGCATAGCGGTATACTCCGTTTTACATAAGTTCGGATAAATTTGACAGCAACTTATGGGCAATAATGTGTAATATTTTGTTATTTGTATTACTACACAAGGCAAACTTCACAGTAGAAATGCTGAAATGGACATTTCGTGCTCATTTTAGAGCTAAAAATGTCTTGCATTGTGCAGCAAATCACAAAATATTGAAAATTAATGCACATAAGTTGCTGTTAAAATTATCCCAACCTTATATGAAACAGACTATGACAACACACTGAAGATTAGCCTTACTATTGAGAACAGTCTGACGTATACAACGAGGGGGCAGGGCCACGGAATCTGAGTAGTCTGTGGCCACGGAGGTCATCGTTCATCGGACCGTCAACTGGAATACCTCCAGGTTGGCTAGGACGCCGTCCCTCTGCTGACCAACTCCGTAGTTCGAGCACCGGACGTCTGGAACTCCGCTCTTGACCCGGGGAGGTCGCGGCCGTGCTCACGTGCGATTCCCTCTGAGTGTCGATAACAACCGTAATAAATGGTAAGCCGCTTGGAACTGAGTTCCAATATACGTCTATAAATGCTCCCTTGTATTCAGGCCAAGATTGCACGACGCCAATCGTAGAGCTGTACTGGGTACTTTTGGTGTAATAAAAGCCCCATCCAGTCAATATTGTGGCGTACGTTACTTAACCGAAATTCCTTGCCGAAGTAACCCGGGAGTCACAGTCGAGTGTTGGAGACAGTAAGTTGTCGCCAGTCAGAGCCCGCCACCCTTATGTTCGCCCCGAGAACCACCTTTAATAGGTAATCTAGTCAAAGGGTGAAAAACTATGCTTATTAAAAACACTGTTTGAAAGCCGCCGTACTTCGAAATGTATTAACTGTATTTGTGCGAATCTCGGATAGAAATGTGCACTAAACTTTGCTACAGGCTTTCAATTAATAAAATTACATAGTCAGCGCTTAAAGTGCCGCCTGCCTGCCATGTAAATAGCGTGGCATGCTAGCAGAAATATTTTTCCTAAGAATCTTCTAAACATGTTTCTCATGTGTGCCTTTACATAAAAGAAAAGACGTTCCAAACGATCTCGGAATGGTATACTCAATTTCATATAAATTTGGATAAATCTGACAGCAACTTACGGGCAATAATGTGTAATATTTTGTTATTTTAGTCACTACACAAGACAAACTTTGCAGTATAAATGCTGAAATGGACATTTCAGGTTCATTTTAGAGCTAAAAATGTCTTGAATTGTGCAGCAAATCTCAAAACACTAAAACATTATTGCCCATAAGTTGCTGTCAGATTTATCCAAACTTATATGAAATGGAGTATAGTTTCAAAACAATACGTTAACTAGACAGACAATTTCGGATCCACTCAAAATAGATAAAAATGGATTAAAAAAAAAACTATCTACTGGATTCTTGTGACTTTACTCTAGAAGCATACAATGGTCTTTGTTTAAAACTTTCCACCAATAAAAATATGAGGTGTCAGTCAGGCGAGTGTTCTACGATACCACTGCACGTCGTTTGTCTTGCGGTAGAAGCGATAGGTCTACTGCACCAGATGCGCTCGTCAACATAAACACTCGGCAGCCCTATAAAACTGGTGCGTGAACTGTGTTGCAGTGTGTTAGGAGAAAGTTATTTTTTGTTTTTTTTTTTGTTTAAGGAATACTGCTCAACGTATATTCGATACCAAAACATATGAAAAGAAAACTCATCTAAAACTATGGTTCTGTATTTTTTTGTTTTTAGATATCATGCTCGAAACACGATTTCGGTACACCTCGAAATGGCTAAAAACTGTTTTGAGACTGTTGCCGCGTAAAAACTATCAACCGAAATCGTAAAACAAAAACAGACAAGAATGCGATGGACTTCACTTTCCGAGGGGAAAAAAAAAGTAAGGTCACCGAATAGCCAACTACCAGAACATATCACGCCATTTTCGCGCCTAACGCATAAAGGCGATACTGCTGCTGACGCACGAGTCAGCCTAACACTTATCGGTACCCTGTTTCCGTACTTCAAACGCGGAATCTAGCGCCTGCATAGTACGTATTTTAATGTACCATAGTCAAAATGGATCGGCGGGAATTTCGTACGCTAGTTTAGAGCTTGGCTCGTGGCGACGCGCCATTTAGTACGCGGCCGCCCGGATGACGCTCGAATGGACGACTTGAAAAGAGGCGGAGCTTCAGTCAGATATGGGAAACAATTCCTATCTCCATGGATACCACAGCCGAACATAACCTTCATTTAGCTGTTTGGCGTCAAATGTCCCGGATGAGATGTACGTCAAGAAAACTGATTATTTGTTTGGAATTTGCCGTTTTTTCAGGTAAACATTAATCTTATATATTTGCGTATCTTAACCATGAAGTAGAAACTAATATTTTTTACCCTTGCGTGAAAATCTATGAATTCGCAACATTTTTTCTTTCTGCAATTACCAATTAACAAATCAGCATGTTTGTAAACAAGTTTTGTTTCCCACAGTACTTTTCCTCTGCGGTGACGTCAGGGGGCGTGTACTTCAAGTCGTCCATTGCATGCAGCGTGTTCGGAGTTATATTTTTTCTCAGAGACCAGTAAATGTGCGTCCATAGTGCTTATCTACGAAAAGAAAACACACCTCAGTATACTTGTGAATGTGACTTTCAAGTCATCGCACACATTGGAAGCATTATTTTAAAGCCCTCAAACTTGGCTTAAATAGGCTTTTTCACGCGGTTGTTTCTCAAGATATATGTAACGGATTTGTTCGAAATCGAGGTCTACAAGCACATTGTACTTTGCTACAGTGACAGTTCAATAAAATGATAGGTTTACCACTTAAAGTCCCACAGTAAAAATGTTACGGCAGGAACACTGCGCGCGCGTTTACGACATTGGCCATACGGGCGATATCACAATACATGTGTCGACCGACGTCGCTCGTAGCGCATCATCGATTTTCGCCTCACACACACAAACGTACCTTTCAACAGGCGACCGCCTTAAAGGCATGGGCCCGAGTTTCTTCGCATTTAACGACAATTAATTTTTAAAACATAAATGGGAGCCGATATCGTAAAATCGCTTCGTAACTTTGTTATGACTGGTTTAAACTGCATATTCTAATTTTGTCGAGTCACAAGACTGCAAAATAGTTGCTAATTAGTTAATTAACGAAATTTCCTTTTAACTGAAAAATTAGCTGAACTCATCATACAGTTTGTTTCGAGAAATTACATCGCATAGTAATACCAATTTGCAACAATGTTCCGAAGCAATTTTACGATATCGACTCTCGTATGGATTGTAAAATATAATTCTCTCGGTTGCCGAGAAACTCGGGTCCAATCCCTTAAGGTCGCGCTATACAGCACCGTCGCTCTTGAACTAAGCGCTGCTAGGCGACACTCTTAATTCCTTATTCGTACACTAGCTTTGGCTCTGGAGTAGGCAGCGCACTTAGGCTCGTATTCATGAACGAGACTTTCACAGGTACTTTGCAAAGGATATCTTCTTACCTAAAGCCAAACTCTGCTAAAAGTTGGTTTCACAGTCGTTATTATGACCACGGCCGTAGAAGAGCAGGTCTGGACAATCGCCTGGAAACTTGACCCCCTTGTTGTTTGGCTGTAGTTCGCCAAGTTACCGAGCTAAGATCATTAGATACAGTAACACAAAGAACTGAACAATGTCAGAGAACCGGGAAAGGAATCGGCCATGACCAATACCAAGGGATTCGACCCATCATTCGCCTGGAGTGATTTCGGGAAACCATGGGTAACAGGAACACGAATGGGCGGAGTCGGGAATCGAACCCGTAGATTCCTGCAACGTGATACACTTGCACCACCTCGCTCTTTGACGAGAATGGAGGAATGTTGTTGAATAACGTTATCACAAACGAGGTTACAGTACAAGTAACAAAATAGAACTGTCTGTGTATTAAGGTACTGCTATTTTTTAATACCAGTTGTAACATGTAGGTTTGACCCCTTAATTACAGCCGTTTAAACTTTAAATCCTGTTCATGTTAATGTCATCATTTAAATGGTATTTGTATTTCTGTTATGTTGGGGCTGACTTTATTACTAAGAATTTTTAAATGCTAATGTTATTTCATTTTTTGTTTTTATTTTTATAAAGAATTCTCAGTACATAAGTAATAGAGCAGTTTAGTGCAGCACCGGAGTGATATTTGGCGAGGCATAAAAACAGTTTAAGTGCAGTAGAGGTTTACATACTCTTTGTCGGAGTGCAGTTGGCAAAGAATAAGCACGGACGCGTCTAACCATGATGGCGAATGGACGTGTGTGAGCCACCGAGCTGCCCCGGGTCGAAGTCTTCCGCTTTTGAGTTCCACTGAAGGAATGAAGGAAGGATGTCCCGCTGGCCAGTCCAGGAGGCTTGCTGAGATAATCCCATGTTGCACCGGGAGGTTTAAAAATTAAGAATTCCCAGTAAAACCTCCATATCAGTAGTGTTAACGTCCCGCCGCCGCGGTTCCCCGAACAGAACAGTTCAGTAATATTTTTGGACGTATTTTGCTTAAACTCACGGAGACTTCTGAAATTTAAATGGTCTACCTGAGGATAGTTAGTAAGTGAAAACTATCAGTAATTGATAGACAAAATTGAGAATATTAATTTGCCTTACGTGTGTGCTGCACATTGCGGTTTGTCGTCCTCCTGCACTTTGCTATATTATCAGAACTTACTTAACTATCCTTATTTTCACTTCTACTGCTACATACTATTTGAGAGCATTGACAACATATTTTCTCAGTAATCCTTTCATACAAGGCTGTTAGGACGGCCAGTACACTTTAATGAATACATGAATTAAACGTATTATTTTATTTTGGTCCGAAATTTTGGTGTCGTCAGTAGTATTCCATTTTATACTGTAGTATTTGTGTATACGACGTCATGCCACGATCTGTCTTCAATACTCTGTTTTCTGTTTGACCCTACATAAATTTGGTTTTCTTAATCACTCATTGCTGTGAAAATACTTAAAGGATTGCAATATAAATAACAAAATATTACATTGTGTAGTGTACTTGGATACATATATATTTCACTGAATTCACTATTGTGTATTCTAATACATTTCAAACGTTATAAAAATGGTAGAGTATAATACATCTATTGAACCCGATTACGTAAAATTAAATTATTACGTGTTTTTCTGGATGACCTCACAAAAATTCCAATTCGTGTCCTCACTTTTAATGTCCTATCTGGCTTGTTCGAGATGTCGTAATGACTGCGGATTTTTTTATATGAACTGCCAGAATGCTGTTATACAAACATGTTTATTGGTCAATATGAGTGGTTACCAGACCTGGATTCTTCTCGCAACTGCCCAAGACCCACTGTTTTCGTATGCAATCCTCGTTAGTCGACTACAGCGATACATGTACAGAAACGTGAGGAATACGAATAGTATGTCCGTAATCACGCACTGTCATTAAGCACACATACAAATTATTGCGAATGTAACAGTACTCCATCGTTAATGTAACGTGTACAGTATGTGCATATTTCTTCATTATTGTCAACGAGTGAGGTGGTGCAAGTCTATCACGTTGCAGGAATCTACAGGTTCGATTCCCGACTCCGCTCATCCCTCGTAATCGTATAATGGTGAAAAGGAATTTCTATAAAATTGTGAAATTTAAACCTTCCTTATTAAGTAGCATTTAATGTAACAAAAAATATTTAGCAAAATGTTAGGAACATCGTTTTGATTAACTTTAAGCAATAAATAAATTATGAATTAAAATAAACTAACTGATAGATAGTATCGAATAAACTAATTCCCGCCTGATGCATCAACCAATTAGTAAAAGACAAGAGTCTCGTGTACATAGAGGACTTCGTCGCTGAACAGGCGAAAACCCCAGAAGTCCAAGCGCACAGAATCCTCCACAATACAATATATCAGCGGTGGATGAAGTGTTCGAGAGTAACCCAGCAGCTGACTGAACGTAAAGCTGGAAATGCAACCCCTCTCTCCACAGCCACTACTGAATAATAAAAACCACATACGAAGAACGCGTCGTATAAGGGAGGGGGTGGTAGCTCCTTAATAACGACAGCCTTTATTCGCGTCTCACAAACGACTGTCGCGCACCACGAGTTACGACGCGACGCGAGACTGTGGGACGGAGTAACGGTGCTGTGGAAAACTGGAGAGCTCTAAGAAACCCGCTGACGATTCCTGCTTGAAAGAAAAATTAAATTCTGGCAAAATGGGGAATCAGAAGCGACATTGGAGTTGTTTCGCTTATTCACGATAACCACACCAGTACACTACATCTTAGCAATAAAAAAATTTCGAATGATGATACCGATGACCAGAAAAATCACACTCCGAACTGCAGGGCACTCGTAACCATCTGCTTGTCCGGGAGGGTGGCATGGAACTGGCCCATACCCAGGGGATGCGTCGGATTGAGGCGGGAGATCTCCGAGAAAACACGCTTCTGACATGAGAAGGTCCAGGGACCCACTCCGCCGGGAATCGGACTCGAATCGCCCTGGGTGGAGAGGGGTGAGTGCTTTAACTGCTGTGCCAACCACCTCTCTATTTGAATAGCAACGATAACGTAACTAGCCAAGAGTGAGAGTAAGAGATTTTAGGTCAGCGTTCAACATCGAGGTGTCTAGCGCTGGTGAGAGGTGACATAAGTGAGTACGGAGCGGCGCCGGAATGAGGAGCGGGGGAAGTAGGAGTTCCCCGAGAAGGCACGATTCCCACCATGGGAAACTCCGAGCACTGACCCCACCGAGAATAGAATCCTGTAATTGCACGCTTGCCGTTTGAGAGTATATAAATATTGGACACTAAAACCGAGAACCTTAATGTGACGTTAAAACGATATAATAAGACATTTTTACTCATTTCAACAGAAATATAATTATGATTCGAAAATGAAACGTTCAATGTAAGGGATGGGACTCCAACTTTGAAGGGCATTGTTGTCTTTCATATACAACAAACTTATTTATTTTTTACACTTCCTTTTCGATGACATTTCCTGCAATTTTTATGCTTACACTACTTACAGCAATGTTCTTTACGTAGCTTCTCTTGCATCGAAATGGTTTGTTTCAATTAATTTCTCACTTATACATTTTAAGAGGTAACAACCAAGAACAAGCGAGTGTTTAACTTATGTTAACATTCTCAAAGTTCATAGCAAATACTGTTGACGTAGGGTACAGTTCTCAGTTTAGAAAATGTAATCAGCTGAACTCAAGTGCCCCGTACGCACCCGAAATGTAAAACTGTAAAATTTTGCACTGCCAGTTTTTGTATTAAGATCCGTATCTTGGAGACGGCAGTTTCCTTGTAACAATTTTCACGTCTATGATATGCGTACTGTATTTTTAAAACTGTAGAAGAATCATTTGAAATTGTTTATTCTTTTGTAGATAAACGTATTGGAAGTAATTTAGCAGTTCCGTGAAAAAAAAAAAAAAAAAAAAAAAAAACGTGACACTGCAACGCCGTTCATACACCTGGTACGTAGTAGTCGTAAAGGGGAATGTAACGACGATTCTTTTAAACAAAAAATGTTTTTCACTTATTAAAGAAAATCAGGGGCCAACAATCGTAGGTGATACTTTTACTTTTGTACACCTTACATTATTGCAAACTTATTTTTCGAGCACTGACGGAAGATAAGAAAAAACACGTTTCTTCCTTTCTTCCATCAATGCTTCAAACATAAGAAAGTCTGTGATTATGTAATTTTGTAACACGGTGTACACAAACAAGTGTTATCTACCAATTGTCGAGTCTTCATTTTCGATAGTAAGTGCGTTTTTTTATTGCGAAAATTGCGCAAATTCACCGCTTTGGCGTTACGTCCACATTAAGGAGGGTTCAGTACACGCCATTTTGGAATAACGGAACTTCTGCATTTAATTTGGCCTACGAAATTTCTATAATGTTTTAAACTCCGACAGGACAGAGGGAATAGTTTTTTACATTGTGTAGAGTTGACATTGCTTAACTACTATTTCATTACATTATTCCCGTGACCACCCGTACGTAGAAAAATGACTTTCTTCCTCTGGAAGGTTGCTCGTCAGAAACTAAAATAATAGGGAAGGTGTGACAGTTTGGTAGCTCTTAGGAAGGTATTGTCTGTGCCATGTCAGATGGGAAATTTAATAAGTCTCATTGTATAAAACTTACAGAGAAAATTGACTATTTGGAAGATGACAGGTACTGATAACCCTTATGTAGGTCAGGGGGGCTGAAGATAAAGATCACGCAACTACATAATGGACCAGGTCCAACAGGGGCCGACATGACATCGGAATGTAATCGTGTATCTTCGCATCACAAACCGGCGTCACTTGGCCAGGGCTCACTTCTCTCGGCGCTGTTGGTGGCAATGCGTACCGACGCAATTTGTCTCCCCCCCCTCCCTCCCTCCTTCCTTCTGCTACTCAATCCTGCTACTCGCTCTCTGCAGCCGACAGGTTAACCTCATTCTCCAGGAATGACTAATTAATTCCCGGTGCCCGCTCCCCGCCTGAACACTAACCTCAATTACACCCCGGATCTGACTGATTAATAATGCGTTTCCTCGGATGCCGCGACTTACCCCGCAAGAGTTATGACTGCGAGCTTAAGGCGAAACAGACAGTGCGGAGATATATTCAGCCAGCGACGATGAGACTTGTGGTGTAGGCGTAGTGCCGATTTCATTGTCATGTGGGTTGCCTACCAACACAATATCATCAGCACCAGTTTGCAAGCAGTACCAACACAAGGCATTTTCAACTTATTTTCCTACCCACAGTATTATTTCTAAAGAAACAACATTTCACAGGATTTAAATCAGTAGTTAGAAATTTTAAGAGAAAATAAACTATAAGCGGTTCGGAATAAAGTGAGCACTCATAAAAGCCCTGCTACATTTATAATTTCAACCAATTCGAATCTTTCAGCGCGTAACGGCTAACGACGGGAAATATTCAACCTCTCTGGACACGTCACTTGACGTTTGCGCGTGTAAGATAAATTGTGCAGTTAGTAGGGATCTGAGCAGTTTGATAAAAAAAGTTTATTACTTAAATAAAATACAATTATGTCGAATTCGGTTGCTTTGGTTTCAGTATGGTTGCATTTAAATTGAAAAATACATGGAACTATATTGCGTAATTTCGCTACCAAGCATACAATCAGTATTGCAACTATAGTTAATGTGGAATTATATGCAGTAACGGCTAGTAATATTTTTCAAAGGTTAAATTTTTAGTGCTCACTTTATCCCGAACGATCTATACCTATACATTTCGTTCTATAAAACTTGATCTGCCTTCGTAACGATAATTCGTATAAGTAATCCCGCAGCGTAATATTTTCCACGCCTAAAATAAACACTTAAAACCTTGACAGTGATCTGTCTAGAGATTTTCTTTTAGAGCTTTTCAATCGTGACGGACCTTAAACAGTATTGTTTTTCCTGCTTAGTATTATCCAAGTGAGTCTTTTCTTTTAAAATGTTTAATGGTATTTGTGTAATTAACAAGCGACTTATAATTACAACGTAAAGTAATTTATACGTTTATGAGGTTTTTACAAACTTTACAAATTACGCTATAAATAACTTAGTTATAAGACTTTGGCTATCCACAATAGAGTACTTGCGAGTTTTAGGTTTTCAGGAGAACTGACATTCAATAATTATTAATAAAAACACATTTTCCCAATAGTAATATAAAAACCATGTGACTGATTTTTACGAAGTATCGCAGTCTATGGGGGCCGATTGGTCAGACCATTCGCCTCCCACCAAGGCGATCTGGGTTCGATTCCCGGTGGCATCGGTCCCCGGATTTTCGTATGTGTGAATCGTGGCGGACGATGCCGCTAGTCAGTGGGTTTTCTCGGGATCTGCTGGTTTCCCTGCCCTTTCATTCCGGCGCTGCTCCATACTCACCTCATATCATCCCTTACCAGCGCGGAAGACCTCGATGTTAAGAGTGTGTGGTAGATAAATAAACGCTGAAAACATCAATTGATTTCTACGTTTTTTTCGAAGCCAATATGGATAAAATACTCAATGACAATCCTAGATAAGGGTATTAGCCAACTTTATGAGTAAATATTTATCCAGAATTACTAATTCGTTACGCGTGTTCTCTTGCGCCGCTATTAAATGCACGAGGTTCCGGCGTCAGTGATTGTGCCTCAGAAGTTTGTAACACTGGAATCAATTTTGTTTAAAGTGTTGGCTAAAACTATTGTCTAGGATTGCTACTCTTTAATTTTCACAAATTGGATTCAGGAAACCTACAGTTATAGATTAATGCTATTAGCGCTGACCAAAATCTCTCGCTCACTCTCGCAATGTATGTTTTATAACCGAAATGGTATCGGTGTGATTCGCCTTTAGTTTGCTCTGTATAATCATGAGCAAACGTGCATTTTTTATGTATATCTATTTCTAGGTACTGAGTACCGTTTGGGTGCGAGTTGTAATAAGATTGGTACAAATACTATTTGTTTATTCAACCCTGCTTCTACCAGCAAGTAGTTAAGTTCGCATAGAAACGAGTATTCACTTTTCAAGTGGTTTCCAATGTTTGTTGGATACGTGGAAAGTACATATTTATAACAGCAACACATTTAAAAATAAATTAACTTTATGTATAAAGAAAATATATTTATCAATTAGTAAGATTTTTATTTGAATGACAATTAGTGTGTCTTTTAATTATTTTTGTATTCAGCTGGTAAAATAAACATCAAGCAGTAAAAGTATTTGAATTCAATTTTGTTAATTAATTTTTAGCTCTGTCTTAACTCAGTGTTGTAAAGATTCAGTTAATCAAAACTTGTAAAGTTTTTCGTTGTCATGCGTTAGACTACTCTCGACGTCTGAAAAGTTAAAAGAATTGAATTTATTACTAGCTGAAGAAAACAGATCTCTGCAGCCATTTTGCCATGGCAGTACAGTATGATTCCAGCGACCGTTTCAGGTCATATTTCACTAGTTTCTGCGTGGTGATATACTGGCGTTTCTTCTTCGAGATGAACAGCCTACGTTAACTCAACTGTATATTAAGACAGGCGATTCTTAAGTCAAAATTAAATAGGCTTAATTTAAGTCGTCTCGTACAAAGTCTGACAAACATTATTTTCGCAACAACACTACTGTAACCGAAGGTAACTTTGGACACTTGGAGTGACTGCGGTACATCACAAAAACTATTTTTTCTCATATATGACGGCCCTAAATAAATAAATATACTTGCGATACATTTTGAACTGTAAACATTCACATTACATTTAATTAATATTTACTCACATTTGATAACTATGGAAAATATAAACGGTAAAAATTGTGTGCCAAAATCACTCGTGTCCAAAATCACTCCCGTTTACGGTATTTCTAACAAGCATTACGGAATTTAATATATTAGAATGTAAGTATATAAGGAATAATAATTAGAAATGTAAGTAATCTAAGTTGGTTTTACGTCTCGCCGATAGTGAGGTCATTGGAGACGGTGACACAGCTTAGTGACCGGAGCTGGGATAGGAGTCGGTCATGGCCTTTGTCAAGAAACCATCCCAGCACATTCACCTGGAGTGATTTTGCGAAACTATGGAGAACCTAAATAAGGATGGCTGGAGCCGAGGATCGAACCCGGGTTCTCCCGTTGCACCATCTTGCTCGGTTAAGAATCAAAAGCAGTGTTGCCACGTAGCTACCCGCAGAAACCCTTAACACCCTCGGACACTTTGTTAGACGGTTATATAATGTCACGAGCTGGAGTAAAGTAGGTTTGCTCAGTCATGTGACCATGTCTTGTCGCTTGCCAGATTATATCTAAGCGCCCGCAAGCAGTTCAGGCTTTCAATATGGCAGAAATCCTGAAACAAGACCGTATATTTTATAAGCTTGTTAAATATTGTACAACCTGTGACGTCCGAAACACATTTTACTATTTATTTTATTTATATTACACATACTATTAGTTACGTGTTTGTTTCATTGGTATTTCGAACACTGAGCATTCAGTTTCTCTTTGTTGTGGTTTTGGTTATGTCTATTGTTTACTTTTCTCTCTCCAACTGGCCGGCTTCGTCTGATAGCAGCATCATGCTCTGCTCTTGAGTAGGGTAACCAGGAGTAGATAGAGGAGCCGCTCTCGTGACTTAACCGCCCTGTCGTAACTTTTTATAACCGCCAAATACTTTTGTTCTCACCAGGTTGGTAGGTTGGTAGAAGCATAAGGAGAAGCGGAGGAGACGTTATATCGATGGCCCAGTTCAAAAGGGAAACAACTAAAAAAAATTGCATTTTTTAGTTCCTGGCTCACCAACTCATAGACAGAAGTGCACACTAGCCAGTTGAAATGAAAAACACGTAAATTCCCTTGTTTTATTAACATGGCACTTTACTCTTATTGCCAGTGAAGAGCCAGAAATTGTATTTCTTTTATTTATTAGCGTGGTAATTTTAGCAAAGGCAGACTACAAACATTTTAAACTCCTTACATAGTTACCTCTGAACTTTTGCTTCAAATTAACACCAACCAAATATGTTATTTAACAGGTTTTTCGGTGACACGGAAATCTTTCTATGTTAATTTTACTCAAAACTTGGAATTTTGGGTCGTTTCCCTTTTGAACTATAAGCCATCGATATTTTAGGGGACAGTTTCGACGCCACATGTGTAATGCTCTGCTGAATGAGAGTAAGAAAAATCAGAAGTTGTCCTCGGCTAACATATGTCCTCTGAAACTAACATTGCGTTAATCAGTCAGAATTATTGTTATTAACGCCGTTTCCATGTATTATTTGAAAGTTGGCGACCTCGAGAAGAACACTTCGGGCTATTGGTTGAGAACGAGCCTGCGGTGGTTCAACATTGTCTTCCGCAAGAATGATAATAAAGGGACGAACACAACACCCAGATCTGAACCCGGGCAGGTAGCAATAAAGTTCATGGCTGGGAATTGAACCCTGAACCCTAAGCATAGCGCCCAGGAGTTTTAACCACCGGTACACACCATCTTTAATTCTCTTCTCAATACCTTAATTCTGTTCATAAATGTCGACGTCGACTGAGATTACGTAAAAGAATTCTGTAGCAAAACGTCTGTGTTTTGGCCACACTATCACTGTTTACTTCTGTTTAGGTACATAAAAGAGAAAAAATATTTGTGATATTGGTTGTTATGTTCCTTAAATGACAACAATAAAACTGACGAAAACTATTTCGTAACGAGATTGCACGTAATTGCCAAATAAGTGGAACTGTCTTGTATTCTTTATGTTTTTAAACATCCAACGGTCGTGTGTTCAGTAGAAAACAAGAATTTTATTTCTATTCAAAGCATGTTGGCAACCCTACTTGCGTGCTTCACATGCGCGGTGACTGAAACTGTGTATTACGTATAAGCGTGAACATAACAGTACGATAAAAATTGGCTAGGCTCTATCGAAATTCAGTACGGAATTCTGTCAGGAACCAGCGTAGTTGTGGTACACACTGTCGCAGTGCTACTTGCACTGAATTTGGTATGGAATTCGGTGCTGAATTCAGGGGCGTCATTTCAGGTTTTTCTAGGGGGGGGGGGCAAGATTTTGTTTTCCGGCGACAGTGACCATGTTGCATGTTTTTTTATTAATGAAGCATGAATAAATTAGATACTTAAATTTTATGTGCTTAAGTTAGCATTATTTAAATTTAAAAATACAAAAAATATATTTATACACATAAAATTCTAAATCCAAGGGGGGGCATTTGCCCCCCCCCCTGTATCCACAAATGACGCCCCTGGCTGAATTATGGATAGTGTAGGCTATACCGGGCTTAAGGGGAATTCACGGTTTTTTTATAAGTAACGGAATAGAGAGATTATTTTACTTTTTTCACGTTGACAAGGCATAGTTTATTGTTTAGTTAATCTTTTTGGAATCCGCATGGCATTGTTTACGTTACTTTTGTGACCTCGGTAGTCTCCCCCCTCCCCCCAAAAAATTAAGCAATTTTTCACTGTCAGCTATTTCTCGTTGCAATATAACGAACATATTACGGTTCCAACAATTTCAGAAAATCGATTAAGTTTGTATCTGAGCGCTGTCGTGTTAAAAATTTTATACATTGCCTGAAACAGAAGTTATCGAGAAGAATCGGATAAATCCAAGGTGATAGAGATCCAATACCCATTGAGAGTACTGATCTATGCCTGGCGCGATCATGAATAGGGATGTGTTAAATTACATTCGCCACGGCTTAGAACCTGAATCTGCATGTATGCTATCATTGCCTTTTTTTTTTTCACATCGGTAAAGCTTACATTACTACTAGATCTTCTGGGGAACATTTTTTAAAAATACCCTTACAGTTCCGGATGTGCATGCATGTTCATGATCAAAAAACGCGCGGAAATATCATCAGATAAATGTTTTTTTTTTCTAAATGTTTCAGAATGGTTTTCATTCGAAACGACGATATTAAAAATGACCAAGTATCGTCGAATATAAGTTAACATGTTGCTCACGCCAGGGCTCCGAGGTGGGCAGTACTCTTAAGATTGTGTGATACGTAAATAAACGCTAAAAAAACATCTATTTGAAATCTACACATTTTTTTAAAGTTACTATAGAATTTTTTCAAATCAACAAACCTAAATAATGATATTAGTCAACCGAGTAAATATTTTGTCAGCACGGTGCATTTGCTATGCATAATCTGTTGCGTCGCAATTAAATATACGAGATTTCGGTGAGATTGTTCTTCATAAGTACGTTATTCGAAAAAAAAAGTTTCGCTTAGAAAGTTGTCGGAAAACAATAGTGTACGAATGGTTTATATATATATATATATATATATATATATATATATATATATATATATATATATTTTTTTTTTTTTTGCAAACTGGCTTCGAGAAACTTATAGTTTGAAACTGATACTTCTAGCGCTGAATTACATACAATGATCTCTTACGGTCGTCCAAGTGGAGAAAAATCATAATTATATAGTTATATGAAATATTATTAGTTTTGTTGATGTTACTTGGTTGTACATTTTCCTCTTACAAAAAATTTAGCCCAGCCAATTGTCTTATAATGGTATTTAAAAATAATCTGTGTGTTTTATTCATACACACCCCGAATACCATTGAACATAATTAAACCAAATAATTCACAGTGAAACTTCATGTCACGAGCTAGTGCTTGCAGCATATGAAAACCCACTACAATATAGTTTTGTAGTAAAAAAATCACTAAAAATAGCAAAAATTTTCAAATTTCAGAATTTTTTTAAAATGCAAAAATGTTTATGGTACAAGTTTTTATGTACATCTAGCTTTAATGAGAATTATTTTGTTTCATTATGTTCATTGGTATTTTAGGACTGTATAAAGTTAAAACAATCATATTTGGGAAAACTGGCTGAGATAATTTTTTTGTACGAGGAAAATTAATTCACAAGTAACGTATGCAAAACCAGCACTTTGTCATGCAAATACAAAATTATGATAAACTGGAACACACTACGTAGATATGGGATACCATGAAGGCAGACTCCGAGCGTGAGTTCGGCTCGGCTTACTGAGGACACTTTGCAACACGCAGTCGTATAGCAGACGCTGGCTGTGTCTCGTGGTGGGACTCCAGAAGGAAGATCCGCGTGGTAACGTGACGCGTGCCAACGCCTCCAGTGACCGTCTCGACGTCCTTCTACCTCGCGTCTCTACACGGCGGTTCCAGGTGCGTGTCATGAAATATTGCCCCCGGCGAGGGTAGATCCGGCTGGTATAATATGACGCTTGAAATACGAGCCAGCCGGTCCGAAACACGGGCCAAGAAAGGAGGGCGGAACCCCTCCAGGCCCGGCTGCAGTATATCTCCATAGCCAATAGCCGCTGATTGAGATCTAGCACCCGCCCACCTCCTCCACCAACCACGCCGAACCCCCGCGACCGTCTTGCCAGGGTCTTGGCGAGGGGCACGCGGTGAATTATTCTTTCTAATCTCCCTCAAGTGCCGCGGGCACAGTCGTAAAAATGTGGACGGATGATACAGTTACGTCTGCGAGGGCTTTGCGAAGATGTACGCCGGCGTTAAAGGGTTGTTGGCCCCAAACCCTACCCACAATTCCTCCCTCCAGCTTTATGACGGCGACCCTTTACGGTTCCGATGGCAGTTTCGACGGAGGGGAAGTATCGGGACAGATTATAGATGTCGTGGTATCGTGGAGAAACTGCGGGCCTGCACGACCATAGAGGTGAGCTGATGCGGAGGTTCAAGAGAAAAAACACGCTAGGAGGTGTTTCCGTACCTTTCACACGATGCTACATGCATGCTTATAACGCGCGCCAGATGACAATCTCGCAGTAAATCGCATGCGAAGAATTCCCATACAAGTAGGAATCTCGCACCAGGTAGATCATTACGCAGCGATTTTTCAGGTGCGGATTATATTAGTCTATCTACGCTGATAATACGACCGACGTATGTTGACCTTACATATGAGAGTAAATAATAGCTTCAGCTGTGAGAAGAGGAATCTGAAAAGTTATGTACGATGTCTTCAACACATTTTAATACTCAGTGCTGAAGTATACAGAAAATGCTGCAAAATTTGTGTGAACTATCTCCAACAGGTATTTTCGTGGTGCTGTTGCGCGAGTGGTATAAAACATCTCGCATAATATTCCATCTTGCATAGTGTAAATGCTATTTTATAAATGCTTACATGCAACTGTAACACAACAGCAGCGAAACAACCCTTTTCAATGAAGAGCTGCATGACTTTGGGCCTATTCTGAATTTCTTTTAATATAGTTGTAGATTCCAGCGTCCGTTATTCTCCTTCTAGAGTATCTTGGCATTTTCCCTTAGTTGTTTAAAAATTACAGACGGCGGGGGGAGTGGGTGTTTGCTCTTGTGTCCCCTCCTTGCGAAGCAGGATAACTTTTCAATGGTATTCCTTTTAGATTTAAGAACACAAGTTTTTCGCGACTGAGGTTGTTCCATTTACAACCAGACTTCCTTTGAGTTTACATTACTGCTAAAGAATTTTTCCTGCAACTTAGTGTCTCTTGAAGAAAATGAGGCTAAAAGTAATTGTAAGAGATGGTCATCGCTTAACATTGAGGTCTTATAGCACTGGTGAGGGTATGACATGATGAGTACGGAGCAGCGCCAAAAAGGAAAATTGACGATGTAGAGTCTTCTAAAAGTCTTAAGATTTCCTAACTTTCAGTATTTCTACCAATAGCTATAAGCACGAGACCATCATTCAAATTATTTTTGGCGAGAATTTTTTATTATTATATCAACAAGTGTAGTGCGATGAAGGAAATGGAGATGTAAAGTTTTGCAAGAGACGCTTGGTTGATACACAGACTCAACACAACAGACAGCGGGAATCCAGGAAATAAATAGACCATCACGACACTAATGGCACTGAAGATTCACTCGAGTATCTGATATCGCACACGTACGTGTTATTGGGATTTACCTCCTCGACAGGGAGGTTATAATCCGATGCGTACATCAAGGACAAAAATTGGGACCAAGGCCTAGGTTTAGGAACCATCCCAGCATTTTCCTGGACGGACTTCGGGAAACCATGGTAAACCGAAATCATGATGGCCGTGGTCGGGAATCGAATCCGGATCCTCCCGAACTTGGGTCCAATACGTTTACGTAGCGCCAACCCGCTCGGTGTAACGTCAAAAACTTTAGAGATTAACAACATGTCGCGAATATAAACTTCTTTGTTGTTGCAATTTCAATTCCCTATGTTCGTAATTGGCACTTCAGTTTAGTTTAGTATATCGTGAAACACAAAACATAATTAACAATAAAATGACTGAGTGCGTCATTATTGTTAAATTTATATTTTGCAATTGTCCTTTAAAAATAATGAGTTATCTTATATTCTCTGTCTCTTAATCGAATTGAAAAAAAAATAATTAAACCAGTAAATACCTACTGATGCGAGGTAGGATCGAAAGGCATCATACTCCAACCAAAATATTTCGTTTAAAAATACAGGCTAGCTTAATAATAATGTAATTTTGGCGCCCGAGTGGGAACACCACGTTTCAGTGTATGGTTAAATACGCACTGGTCATCATTAGGCCCTATAAAGACTAGGTATAATCGTCCGCCATTTTGGGTCCTATGCAGCTACCGCAAGCCAAGTAATGCTCGCGCGCCAGAAAAATCGCACAAACCTAACTCGTCACCAATCCAAAACTGTTCGGTCAATCGACTTAAAAAAAATTACAGAGTATTAATGAACTGTCCTGCCAATGACGCTATTCATTAATTTTCTCTATGACAGTTATTTACTATGTAAAAAAAAGTTTAACGATGGCATGAAAATTTTTTACTGGGAAATGCAGGGTAAAATATAGTAAGCGAGAAACTTTTTGGTTTTAAGAGATAGAT
>PNEQ01108906.1:6072-24920 GCA_003012365.1 Medauroidea extradentata
TCTTAAGTTTGTCCCTGCCACTAACAGCGACTTCGCCTGGGCTTTATTTATAAAACTGCCAATTTGACGTTCTATGGTAGTTACAGACATCTAAGGTAAGAGGTTAATCGAATGAGAAACATCTGTTTACCCTGTGCACAACCATTGGTGACGGTGCCCTCAATTATATATTTTCAAAATATTCACTTTAACTTTATTGACATTACAAAGTTTCGGAGGGTAAAGGTTTCGCGGAAACGTATTTGGTGCCCCAAACCTGAGATTAGTGAGATGATATATCGTCGGTTTACTGCCAAAAGTGACAAAGTCAAAATGATATAAAATTATAAAAATGCTAGGAACAATTGCCCAAGTTTAAAGTATATTCGTCGTTTCCTACTGTTGTGTCACATTGTAGTAACATACCACATTTTTGTTAATATCTACAATTTAATACGATTTTTAAACGAAATAGCATTTTTGACTTAGTCACTTTTGGCAGTATACCGACGATATGTCCGCTGATATTGTAGAGGAACCTAAGTGGAAAGCGAACTGCAATTTTACCTCTTTTAAAGACTACATGTAAATTGCACTAATTCGATCTGCCTTGTAGTTTTTGTGTCAGAATTGAACGTTCGCACGCATCTTTTAACGGAATTCGAGCCCAGAACATCCCGGAATTTAGACCTGAGTGACAAACAACTGCGTCACGTAACGTCGAAATAATTCATGAAAATAAAATGTATTGAAAAAAAAATAAAATAAAATATCTGTGTCCTGGGCTCATAGAGGTTGTACAACACCACGTCTCGATAGATTACTGTAGTGAAACTCCTGTATAGGTTGTTTCTCGCTGCTCGTTCCTGCTTTTCGGATCGTCTGCCTTGATTATTGACCAACTAAGTTTTATTCTTAATAATCACGTTTCTTATAAAGAAAAAAAATACATACATATTTGTTTAAATATTTATGTAAGCATCACTCTGACGCGAACAACACCTTAATATCGCTACTGGTTAGATAGATATAGTGGGTTGATGGAAAACAAATTTTGTGCTTTTTCACCCTTTTGGGTGTCGAATTTCGAAATATTTTAAATTTCCATCTTAGACATTTGTATAAGTATCCAACTGAAGTGTAAATCACATCGCTAGCCCGTTCAGTCGAATCAAAATCGATCATTCACTAAAAAAACACATATCACCCCTGCACAGTATTGATAAATCGAATTTCGAAAAATCTGAAAACCATTTTGCAATAATTTCTGTAATCATCATCCTGAAGCAAAAATTAATTGTATATCTCGACGGGTTCGATAGATATCGAGGATTTATCTAAAACACGTTCAAGGTCTTTTCACCACTTAAGAAAGTAAATTTCGAAAAAAACCCTGAATCACGTTTTAGAATACTTTATTGGTAGCTCGTGGATGTAAAAAACACAACATTAGCCCGCTGGGTTTAAGATATATCGACGATTAATTGAAAACTCTTTTCATCACTTTTCACCCCTTTTCACGTCCTTAGGTGGCTAATTTCGAAAATTCCTGAAATCACTATTTAGATATTTGAGTAAGCATCAATCCTAAACAAAAATCACGTCGCTATATAAAAAACTATGGGATCGATATATATCGAATGTGAGTAGAAAACTCATATTACCCCATTTTTAACCAGTTTAGGGCCGAATTCAGAAAATATATTTTAAATGGTACTTGAGATATTTAGAAAAGCACCTATTTAAAGCAAAGAGCACTTCGATATCTCGATTGATTCGATAGATATGGAAGGATAATCGAAAACACTTTTCACGTATTTTCACCCCTTTAAATAAAGAATTTCGAAACGATTTTGAGTCCTGTCATAGACATTAGTAAAAGTAAGTAATTAAAGTTAAAATCACGACGATAGCCAATTGTGTTTCAAAGATAAAGACGATTCATTAAAAACACATTTTTCCCCTTTTTACTGCCTGGGGGTCGAATTTCAAAAAAACCTAAAACTACTTTTTGGGTATTTACGTAAGCAATATTTTGAAGTGAATATCAAATCTCTATCCCGAAGGGTTCGATAGATATCGATAGTTGATTGGATACACATTTAAGGTCTTTTCAGCCCCTTAAAAGTTGAACTTCGAAAAATCCTTAAATTGGCTAATATGCATTTTTACGAGTGTTCTATTAAAGTAAAAATCACCATGATTCGCCGTCGGGTTCGAGCTCTATCGACGTTTCGTCGGAAATACATTTCACCCCTTTTCACCCCCTTAAAGGCCGAATTTCGAAAAATCCCTTCTTAGTGCTCGCCTATGACCTGAAGGGAACCCCCACAAAAAATTTCACGATTCTAGGTCCAGTGGTTTGGGCTGCAGTTTGATATGTCAGTCAGTCAGTCAGTCAGTCAATCAGTCAGCTTTCATTTTTATATATAGAGATGTAAAAGTTCTGGGGAAATAGACAATCAACCCATCTACGACGCAGATAAATAGCACCAAGAGTGAAAACTATCAAAAAACTAGATCTATCAGTTCTTTATCTGTTTTCCCCTATCTCGTGTCTGAATGAAACTACTGAGCACGACAATTTGCTAAAAGCTTGTCAAACATTAAATTCCGCCAAACCTGTAGCTCACACCACACCTTTCTGTTGGCAGAATGTCGCTTGTTTTCATCGGCAGGAATTATGTCCTAACGATTGTAGTGAGAAGTGTGTTTACTTGTGTGTTAACGTGTGCGCTACAAACGCTTACTACATAATTCTTGAAGCTTAATTCTGTAATTGTACAGCCACCCTCAGCTGTGTGACGAGACTTGTGTCGATGTCCGCCACTTGTTCCAGTGACCAGCCGCTATGCTATGTAGGTCAGGTGTGCGAGATACGAAGGTCGACACCACGAGGTCAGCGGGCTGTACCACCACGTCTCGGCGATATTCACCACACCAAGGCCTTGACTGGCAGTAGCCTAGCATACAGGAGCATAACTGTGGCTAACACACATACACACACATATACACAATTACATACACACGAAACAATAAGTGAGAGTGAGTGAGAGATTTTGGTCAGCGCTTAACACCGAGGTCTTCAGCTCTGGTGGGAGGGTGAGATGATGTGAGTATGGAGCAGCGCCGGAATGAAAGGGCGGGGGAAACGGGCGATCCCGAGAAAACCCGCCGATAACGGCATCGTCCGGCACGATTCACGAAGCAATAAGCCATTTCATTCTTATCTCCATGGTTTCAAACATACGATTTCTTATAATCGATTCTGTTCTCCGTAGCTAAATCGGTTAAGTGCCGGTCTACGGTGCCATAGGTCCTGGGTTAGAATCACGACTCTGGATTATATGTTTTGCTGTCCCTTCACCTCGCTTCACCCTCATCGGTTCTTAAGACCTCGTTGATAAAGGGCCGTAAAACCCTCTCATATAATCTTGTAGGGCCGCGGTGGCCGAATGGTCAGACTATTCTCTTCCCACCAAGGCGACCCGGGTTCAATTCCCGGATTTTCGCATGTGGGAATCGTGCCGGACGATGCCGTTGATCGGCGGGTTTTCTCGGGATCGCCCGTTTCCCCCGCCATTTCATTCCGGCGCTGCTCCATACTCACATCATCTCACCTCTCACCAGCGCTAAAGACCTCTATGTTAAGCGCTGACCAAAATCTCTCACTCACTTATCGTTTCTTGTGACCAAAATCTTTCACTCACTTATGTCTTGTAACCGATAAATTTATTGTGAATAAGTATAACAGTTTCGCTAAAAACACAACACTTAAGGTCTATTTGCGCCCGATTTTTTTTATTTTAGACACAACATGTGACTAAATTTGGCTCTTATGAAATTTTTTTATCTCTCATAGTTTTCACGCAATGGCTTGTTAAAGTCATATTTTGCATGTTTCCGTTTTAAGGACTACACTAAAACCAACTGATACCAAACAAAAAAAATCACGGTGGATAGACATTGCAGGGTACAATGTCATGTTCATAAAAATTAAGAATAAAAATTATTTGTATTTAAAAAAATGCTGAAACTGAAAAAAAAAAAAAAATAAAAAAAAATCACTTGTCCGGCAAAAGTATGGCATCTCATAAATCCCCCGTTCCCATCCCCCCTTCCCCACAAAAAAAAACTCGTGGTTGACGCCAGCCATACCAGCATTAATGCCATTAAATTGCTTTCGCAGCAGTGGTTGATCCATTTGACACGATCGTTGCCCTTGCGGAAATCAAGGTGCATTCAGAGAGGCCTGACAGTGGTATAGCGCAATATGTTACAATAACGATTCATCAAGAAAACTATAATTTGTACAGGCTCATAAAACAGCGTGTCATTGGCATGATATACAGGATGTCCAGAAACAACCGCATTATATGTACACCCCGCGAATTCTGGGTTAAATTGGAAACGAAAATGTTAGTGGCAAAATGTAGTACAACAGTTTACGTGCACAATGTGGCAATACTGCTCGGAGAAGGTCCCCTCTTGCGCTCCACGTCATGGTATTATTTCATGTATGTTATGTCAAGTAAACGTAGAATCATGTCTGGATTGCTCGAGACTTTAACCTGCACCTATAATACGCAGGTCAGAACAGTGGCACTAAGATAACTGTGGAGCACAAGAGAGGACTAACTACAGTGCTGTGTTGCCACATTGTGCATATAAAATGTCATTATACAACATTTTACCACTAACATTATCGTCTCCAGTTTAGCCCAGGATTAGCGTGGTGTTTATTTCCGGACATCCTGTATAGGAAAGTTCGTCTTACATACGCTGTCTGGATGGATAGGTTAGAAAATGTATTTTAATTATTCTACTCAACACAGATAAATATATATATTGTTGCGTGCCATGTACCTGGAGGCCAGTGGTCGGCGGCTGTTTCGTAACACTTTGTGGACTGGCCCCTGACTCATAGGCTGAGTGGCTACGTGATGAAAGTCACGCCGAAGCTACGTCATAGATACCTATCTCAACTGTGTCTTAACCCTACGAGGGCGGCCTACGTGACTCAAGTCATGTCCGAAACATGATGAAATATCTATGTTTAGACCCATGTAATTCGGGGAACCCCTGGAGTTTGGCCGGAGTATAAAAGCACAGAATCGGCACATTTGGAGAGAGTTCGCTATTGGTCGTGTTAAAAGAAGGTGCTATGCTTGTGGAGAGAGACTGGTGAAGACATCTTGCTGACGTCAGAGTATACTGTGAGGCGGCAGACGACTACCATTGGAGCAGTGTTGGGCGAACCAAGAGGCTGCGGCGGGCTGACAAGCGAAGAGGAGGTGTGCGACGAGAGTCGAACCGAAGACCTCAAGAGTGAAGACAGCGGTGCACTCGGGGTGCTGCGCAGCACACGGCGATTCATC
Organism: Medauroidea extradentata; assembly: GCA_003012365.1. Classification (NCBI taxonomy): domain Eukaryota; kingdom Metazoa; phylum Arthropoda; class Insecta; order Phasmatodea; family Phasmatidae; genus Medauroidea; species Medauroidea extradentata. The sequence continues at coordinate 11,430 of PNEQ01108906.1, forward strand.
ACCACTGCGGACTGTTAAGGTTGTACACTGTCACTATTTGAGAGACTGTTGGTTGGATAAGTGACTGAATTTTTATTGTGATTTGTAGACTTTAATTGATTAATGCTAAATATTCTTGTGCTTTAATTCTCAAAGTTAATTAACGTATCTGTGACACAGGAGTAATTGTGTGCATAACTAATTGTGTTGTGAGACTTATTGTTGATTACTGTTTTGTGTATTTCGTAGCTTTGTGAGCTATTAAATCCAGTACTTAATTTAAATCTTTTATTTCTAATTATAAGATCTCTATGCCAAAAGAACGCATGGGAATTGCCCACATATAGTTTTTGTCTCAAACTTGTAACTATATATATATATATATATATATATATATATATATTTGGCAGCTACAAATTATTATTTTGGTATTCATTTCTACAGTTAAATTTTCTGGCGAACGAAAAGCAATAATTAACGTTTCATAAGTTATTGTAGCCACTGCAAAAAGTTCTTGCGTGGTCCACAAAGTTTTTAAAGGTGAATACCCTACGAAGTAAGATTCTCATTGCATCGTTCATTCATTCATATTTGCATTGTAATGCCGGGAACAATGTAACTGATGATCTGTAATTTGTTAAATTGTTCTGAATTATGTAGTTTAAACCGTCATAGTCGATTCTTCGTTTGTTACTGTGTGCATCTTTATGTTGTTCAGGTCCCTGTGAGCAAATCACCGTATCGGTTCGAGAAATAAGTTTGGCAAAGTAAATAAATTTGTTGCCAGTGGTGGCGGTTGTGATATTTACGTTACCAGACGTAGGTGTACCGAGACATTTGCATTTGGGGGAGGTGGTGCATGGTAACTTCAAGTAGTATTCGTCATAATTATATGGTGAAGAAGGAACTTATCGGCCTGTTTCTGGCTACAATTAGTTTATTGTTGTCCAGAGTTTGGTTACACCTATTTAAAATTAAAATTGCGCTATTATTTACACAACAACAAGTATATTATGATTTTTTTTTTTTTTTTTTAGGGTTTACATTAGTGGAGAGATATGGTCCGCCTTGTAGGTACGCCTATGGTGTCAAGAGAACTGTCACTACGGGTATACCCGTGTACTTTGTCAGTATCTATATAGAGAACAGAACATTTTGCTAATTCATTTACGGGGAAGTAAGATTTCCGACTCTTTTACATGCGAGTTGCCTTCGCGATTGTGTCTGTATATGCTTGTTAAATTCGGCCTTGAAGACTCGGAACCAATGTAAAACCTATATGAAAAGACTCGTGGGTTCGTTGTCAAAAGTACAACCGGCCATTCACTGAAGCAGCCGCCAAAGAAATAGTTGCTGAGGAGAGATTATAGGCCTACACAAGACTAGTAGCCTGCAGGCCGTTGAACCCGCAAAATTTCCGTAGGCTATCTTTACATTACATCACGACACCTCTCATCGGTCTTCGTGTGTACACAAACTAATCCAGTCCGATGTATGTTTTACAAGTAGTGTCGAAGTACAGTCGGGTCGACAAGATACCACCGACTCCTGTAGCAAGAGCTCGACATAGCCTATAATGAGCTGTAATCATCACGTGATTGTCGTGTGAACGCTTCTCCCCTCCTAGTATGACACTCCCCTCCACACACACCTATGTTTGTGTCGCAATTATCGCCTCTCTGTTCCCTATGAAAGTTACACCTCTCCCTAGCATCACTTCAGTGTGTCAGCGGTACTCCAGTGTCGTCGAAGGGAGTCTGCTAGTTTCGTCTGTGTATCACATACCTTCGGCGTGTCTCCTGTGCACGTGGACTTTACTAGGAGTTAGTCCATACGGTGGGTGGGGGTGGGACATAGGAACCGGGGGAGGGGGAAACTACAAACAATCATAAATACATTAAAGATTTTATATGTTTTACAAAATACCCGTAATTAAGTTTATAATTACAAAACCACAATTTTACTATTTCAGTAAATTCAACTGCACAAACCAATGCATGTATAAACATTTAAAAATAAGCATTACGTGTACTCGAAATATGTATTCACGACCTCATAGAGTTGTGATAAAGAAATGTGATGGATATGATTATTTATAAGCTGACCACGAACAAGCAGGACGCAAGGACTTATATAACAGTGCTTGTTCACTCCACCCACGTCAGTGACCTCTATGGCCGAGTTCCTGGTTTGAATCCCGGTCAGTATATGCTTGTGTGACACAGTCGCAAGTTAAGATGACTCTGTGTTAATGTGAGGCAGTAGCACAACATTGAAGTAGCACTAAGAGTGTCACCGACCGGCATATGTAACGTATAGTCACCTCTATGCGCGAATTATGTAAATATACGTATACCACGCAGAGCTTCACTTTTATTCTTTTTCCTACGGGACTGTAAGCTGTGATCGTTTCTTTTTATTTGCAGGATGTTTACAACGGCAGTCTATAAAAGCTGTTTAGTCAATTCGACAGGCCCGAAAATAATGTTTATAATAAGCGTGTGGAATTTTTAAAATTATAGCGACATTGTTTAAAGTGCATTATATTTTCGTAGATGTACAGATGTAATGCGCGTTAAGTAGTTTTGTACAACAAAATGAATAATTGGAATTCGCTGCAATACATTCCAAGTCCAGGTAGGGAGGACCCTTAAGAGGAGTCCTTCGCGGTGTCGAATTTCCACCTTTGACGCGTGGGAACAGCGTAGCGATAAGAGCCAGTGTCCCACGCTTGACGAGAAGCATATCGCCTCTATTCGCAGCGCGCCAAACTGGTGTGCAAGGTTTCCGTTGTAGTCTTTTTACTATGGGACTTTAAGCGATGGCCCCAATATTTTATTTTTGAATAGTTTGCAGTAAAGACCAACGCATGCTTCTCGTTTTGCACTTTACGAATTCAGGTAATATTTTCGGAGTTACAACAGTCTAAAAAACCCGTTTTTAGCCATTTTGAGAGGCCCGAATATCATGTTTCTAGCAAGCGTGCTGCATTTTTGAAAAAATAGAAGCATAGTTTCAAGTGCGTGTTCTTTTCGTAGGTAAACATAATATGAATAACTTAAGCGGTTTCGCGTAAAAATGTATGCGCGTGACACGCTGCAACGCCGTCCATGCGCCAGTCGAGGACTCCTCTTAAGGCTGTTGAAATGTGGAAAACTTATAATGTTATATTTGTTCGAAAAACTGTTCGTTTTGGCGGCATTACCAATGACTACATTATCCTCCTATAGAATAATATTATCATCAATTACATTCCCGCAATGGCATGCCAAAGTCAAAACTTGCATGGTTACGTAGTACGTACACCTTACGAAATTCTACAGACATACTGAAATAAGTCACGGGCTACATGATAAATATAAAACCAACATATTTTTGTATTTTATAATCATGGCTGACAATTTGCGACATGTTTGGTTCACTAAGAAACGAAAACCATTTTATCTCCACAAGTAGTGCTAGGCCCTATAGTCCTCTCTAGTTGTTGTGACGTAATGCTATAGCTATTTTAAAACCCGGACGTCACTTATACTGAAACAAGTCTTTCTTTTTTCTCACGCGTGGTGCCTGGCGTCGGAAAAACCTCGGCTTTCGGAAATGTGGCCTTACGTCATTTAATACAGACAACTTAATATCAGTTCAACTTCGGGCTATCGCGTGATCGCCCCGCGTCTGACCAACTTCGGGCTCCCTAGACAATCTCTTAATAGCGAAAAATTATTCTCAGCAATACCCAACGTCGTCGTCTCGCGTCTGCCCACGTCGGGCTCCCAGACGGAGTAATCAAAAAACGTGTATCTGCTGGCAACTCGCACCTCCCCGCGCCTCAACTCGCCAACCAATCGGCGTGCTCTTATTCCCGCACTGACCACGCCCCCTAGCATCGCCCTTTCCGGCTCCCGACTGCACCGCCAATTATTTTTACTTTATTTTGATTTACTTAACATTACATAATTATTTACAACACATAGTTGTTGTATACTTCTCACAAAATTTGAATTAAAACCCTTTACATTAATTAATAAACATTACATGTTAACATGATATTGCACAACCTTAAACTTTAAAGTGTGCGTGTACAGTCATGGACGCAATAAATGGGCCAACTCGTGCAGGTGGAAATGTGTCTAAGTCCCGCTTCGGGTATTTTCGGCAGGCAGGCCTTGGCGCAGGCGACAGATGAGGGCAATAAATATGTCAAAGAAACATTTTTGGCAATTTTATGACATATTAATATAGTACAATAACTTGAGGCAAAACAAGCAGTCAGTTATATCATATCAAGTTTCGTCACTAAATGTTTAATTTTTTTTTTTTAGTTCGAGATGTAAATGTACAAAAACCTATAGATACTTTATTTGTGAAAAATTATTGTTAATTGCATTGTCTGATAATTACTTCGTTTCTTATACAATACATACAACTATTTTCACCTACACAAAGTACATAAAGGGCACATAAAATATAGATTACAGAATAAAAACATGTCCAAAATCGACCTTTGTAACCATGCCTGAATCTCACTGAGGAATTAGGCCTACCATTTATGACTACTTTCTAGGACTGTAGGGTGTAATGTAGGCCTTCCATTCCAGTGCAGTAGTGATTGTCTAGCTAGGTTATAGGTCCTAGGCCTAATGCAAATATTATATACTGTAAATTATACTTAAATTTACATACCTGGTACATTCCAACTTTGTTCGGAATAAAGGTTGAGCAATTTCGTAACAGGACTAAAACAGTCTGAACTAAGACTTCCACAATTCAAGTAGATATCTTGTTCAGACATCCACAAAACTAAACAGAGCGACGGACGGCCTACTCTTCAATTCTTCAAAACAACATAGCAAATGACTGAGCACATGTGTGTTATCGTCGCTAGTTTTTATAACTTGCATCAAAACACTGACCAGCGTAAAAAATAATGTATAATGAAAAAAACTAATCCAAATCAAACATGAAAATTACGCAATCTACCAATTGACGGCATTTATTTGCGTAAGAAAATGGCGGACGGAAAATATTACGTTCACGAAATGTAATCTACTCTAGCTGCGGTAACCTCGTAAGTTTTCGGACAGGGTTTATTACTAGCGCCCTGCGCCAGCGACGTAGAACTAAAATCAAACATGACTGACGGTCAAAGAAAATCCTATAGAGATACCCAGCCCCACGGTCGTAGAAGAACAGGTCTGGACACTCGCCTATCTACCAACGTATTTTGCTTGACCCCCTTGTTTTGTGGCTGCAGTTCGCCAAGTTACCGAGAATGTTGTGCGTCTTTGGCGCTGCAATCAGGGCGATCGGGCACATACTCCGCCCACTTTTTACCAGTGTTTACATTATAAAGTAAATAAAGATTGCTGGAACCATGCTTTAGGATTGTGAGCGAAGGAAGCATTTCATAAATTAATAAAAAATACGTTTTGATAAAGTGTTTGCATTCATAATGTAAACACTTGAAAAAAGTGGGAGGGAAATGGGTGCATTTTGAGCCCGACCGCCCTGATTGCAGCGCCAAAGACGCACAGTACTCTCGGTAACTTGGTGAACTGCACAGTCAAACAACAAGGGGGGCAATTTTCCAGGCGCGTGTCCAGACCTGTTCGTCTACGGCCGTGCCCAGCCCTGAAACTGCCTACGATATTATTGTTTACATCACCATCGTCACGTCACTGCTTCGACTGTAAGTAAGTTAAACAGACATTTTTGTGTTGCACATTGAATCATCGTCAAGACATGTGAAACCTATTTTAATGACCATTTCTCCTGAAAATAAATAAAATCTTGACTATATATTGTTTTCACGGCACTTAACACTGACGAAGCACAGCTGCCAAACATGGCAGCCATTTACGTAACGCTAAAATGTATCGTTTGCACATGCACGACCGGTGCAAAATTATTTGCGGCGAGAGTCTAGCTCGGCGCAGATTTATCTGCGTTTTGCACCGGTCATGTGACTAGTTAAACCTCGCAAGGAGCGTATTTAATCCCAGTTAGGTTGGTGCTGAGCAAATTTTGAATTGCACCGCCAAAAGACAATATTTAATCGGCCCCCAGAGCAGTTCCAACGCAACGCTACTCGTTGTTCTGCAGGTTGCCTGCCCGCTTGCACACAGCCGATGATTGCCGACGTGGACTTTGATTATTTCAGTGGCCCACTTTTTGTGTCCATGACTGTACATTCGTATCAGTCCAAGGTAATATTTCTTAACTGCTATGTTGAAAAGGCGTTTATAAGTTTGGTCACAGTGTAAACTCGGGTCTGGCATCCACAAACTGTCCGATAAATGACATTTTCCTTATTTTGTTGAGGTTGCCTGCTATCACGACGTGACACTTGTAAGAGGAGCTTATCTACTAGGCAGAGGTCTAAGTCCTTCAGAGCAGAGAGACAATGGTGCACATGAAGTACGTTGTTTCACAGTCAGATAGCAGTTCACCGACATGCAGGCCGTGCGTGCTCTGCATACTACATAATTCCGCGCTAAAAGCATCAACTTAAGGGCGCGTCACCTCAGTTTTCAACATCTTTTTTTATTTTTTTATTTGTACCGGATATTTCTTTTCTTATTTTAAACATAAATTGTGAACTAAATCCTTCTCTTAGGAAATTTTTGTATCTCTCATAGTTTTTGCGTCAAAATATGCACTTTACGGTTTTATGTACACCACTAAAACCAACTGACATTCCAAACCGAAAAAATTCACATTGTATAACAATGTTGTAGGCTATGGTTTTACACATATAAAACAGAAGAAAATATATTTTTGTATTTAAAAAAAAATATATTGAAATTTTTAAATTTTTATTTCAAAATTCAGCATTTTTTATTAAATACAAAAATATTTAATTTTTGTTCTTATATATGTCAAATTATAGTCTACAACATTGTTATACTCTGTGAGTTTTAACGGTTTGGTATGTCAGTTGGTTTTAGTGGCGTACATAAAACCGTAAAGTACAAATTTTGAGGTTTACGACTCATTACACAAAAACTATTAGAGATACATAAATTTCCTAAGAGGAAGATTTAATCATAATTTTTGTCTAAAACAAGAAAAAAATAAAAAAGACGTTGAAAACTGAGGCGAATCGCGCCCTTAACATTGTAGGTTTCTCGAAGCCTATTTGCAGAAAAACAGCATCCCTAGACAGTAGTTTCTGGCATCTTTCTGAGCCATAATATTTCTCGGGTAATGTATTTCTGAATAACAATCTACGACGCCGAAATATCGTATATTTAATTGCCACGCTAAATATTACTGTTATTTCTTCTATGAACACATGTGGAGCCTTGTTTGTTTACGTTTTACGCGCGCTGTCCTGTTTATCGTCTGCTGCTGGCTACCTACTCTGCCCTGCAGGGTAGACCTGAGTGGATCCGGCGACGATAACGAGTTGAATATTCAGAGATCTTGCTATCCGGTAGACTTTTATCACATAAGTTTTTTGCTCGATTCGAGAGTAATGTGTACTCTACAGAGTAGATCGAGAGTGGTTATCGTAAGCGCCTTTGATAGGGAGGAAGGAAATGTTAATATTTAATAGCTGTTCCGTGACATTGGTTTGTAGTCGGGTCTGGACTACCACTGTGGGTGAAACCAGCGGTTCGTAAATGAACCCTTGACCTCGCGAGTAGAGCCATGACCAACACAGCTGCTGAACTAAACACTAAAAACTCCAATTGAAATACAAGTTTTCTAAAATCAAGATGTAAAATCTACAAAGCAACAATCCTATAATTATATTGGTCAACTCTATGAGCAAACCCTTATCAAGAATTGATGTATTTGTTAAGAGCCTTATACATAGGCGCGGCTCGTGAGTTTTAACATAGGTAGGGCTGCATACGAGGAGGAACACTTATCCCCCAATAAAAGGAGGGGGATCCGGGGGTCCTCACCTGGAAATATTTGGATCTCAAGGTGCAAAATGGTGCTATTTTAGCAGTTCTCGTGTCTAAACAATGATTATACTTTTGGTAGATTTATTTATATTTTTTAAAGAAACATTCTCTTAAGCGGCCTCCTTAGTCCCTAGTAGAGGAAATCAAATAACATTTCAAGCAGTTACCGTTATTCCATTTCCTGAAACAGTTTAAAACATTTCAAGGTATTAATTTTTTTAGTACAAAATTCACAAAATCCACAAACATAATTTAAACAAATGTAACATACCTTGGGATGACTATGTTGAGCACTTGAAGTAGCAAGTAGGTGCAGGAAAACAAGGGTAGCTTCGTGGAAAGTTACGCCAAGTCGAAATCACACCAGAGAGTGCTGTCCAGACATCGGATTGACATCATAGCTCAGTTGTTTTTGAGGTTCACAAATCACAATGTTTCACATTTAACAAAACTGTACCGTTAATTTAATGCACTATAGTTCGTGTGTTTTTTGCACTTGTAACTTTACTACATCTCACTGTACCTGGAAATGAAAATACTAATTCAAAAACATGTTTCAACTAAATGGTCACTTAACTAATGTGTGGATATCCGTTATTTGTACGTGAAGTTCATTCTTTTCTTAGAACAAATTTCGCAATAACGTGTTATATAGTGCTCACTTTATCGTGAACGGCCTATATAGGGTAAGCACCGTACGCAAGGAGTGAGGTTAGAGACTTGAAACAACTTTTATAAATATAAAGACAGGTATTTATACATAATCAAAATATAAATTAACAAAATAAAATAACTCGTATGACCTTAAATATTAAAAGTCGTCTAAATATCTAAATAAAATCACTGAAATAATATATATAGAATTGTAAATTCTAATAATAATTCCCCTAATAAGAAATACTAACGTAAGGAGGGTACATTTATTTATGGCTTTCTGTCTCGTCTAGTGCAGGATTACAAATAAGACACATTTTGAAGGTATTTGAAAAGGACATCCAGTAAAAAATTAACTTAGTATTTGATAAATGGTTGTGGTGGTGAGCGGACAGAAAATCAAGTTTTGATACATTTTCGTCTATGAGTTTAATATTTTACTTCTCTGCCATATGGTTCGGTTAAGTGCTCGGCTATAAAGTATGTTCTTTAAAAAAGAATAACAATGTCACTCCTATATTACTTTGTATTTTTAAGTTGATATTAATTTATTATAATTCGTGTTAAATAATAGGCTGCAAAAATGTTTACTGTAACACCTAGGCGTGAAGGAGCGACATCTAAAGCTTATCATTCCGCCTCGAGAAAACTGTTGCAATTTGAGGCGATTTTATGGCAGAATATTATAAATAAAATATTCTTTTGGGCGTTATAGGTTTAAAAATTCCATATATGTAGAAAAATGCTACTTTAGACCAGTTTTTTTAATGTGTTTCAGCTGGATTTTGAGTGAAAATGTAGCTACGGTATTAGAATTTTTTTACTAATTAACTAAGTCGCGTACGAAAAATGTGAAAAGTTCGACAGGTAATGAAATATTGGTACAATTGACTGCAGTGATGTTGCGATACGAGCGAGTTGAGTGACAAGTTGCGTCTGTCGTTAGTGCAGTGTAGCGTGGTCGCTGTGCGGGTCTCAACTGCGTGACGTCATGTGCTGGGGCTGGAAGGCAGGCAGCCCACAAGCGCGCCAAATACCAGACACCTCCGAAACGTTTTGCCAGACCGGGACGCTCACTGCGCTTGCGCCAGCAAGGTCAAACGGGCTGCTCGCCTCGCAGCCCTGCCACAGAATATTTAGGAATACAGAAGTGAAATAGCAGGTAGGACAGCGAACTCAGTCACACACACCAGCAAAATGGCTTCCCTGGCCAGCAACATGGCGGAAACACCTACAGCCAATCAGCGTGAGGTAGCTGACCTGCTAGCCGGCAGCCATGAAACCTGCCGTAACACGCAGGAGCCAAACAGACTCGGGGCTGGCATCAACAGTCTCTGGCAGCCAAAAAGCGGGGAAGTTTGCCAATCACAAACGAGCCGCCACGTTATTTCGCGTCTGTATTACTATTTAGTCTGTGCCCCTGCCTAGTTCAGACGGGGATGGTTCAGACCGCCCGAGGCAGGAAACGCGCACACAGGACCAACTTTTTTATTTACGGAAAGTGCGAAGTCCAGCGCGCGTTTCTCTGTTTTTGTTTTATCAGTCCAGTTGGTATTTTTTTACGTGACAGCAGTCAAGCCGTTTTTAGCCATTTTGATTAACCTAGTCAAAGGGATGCGAATGAAGTTCGCCAGGCAAGTGTGGTGTAGGCAGACACGCATACCACTGTGTAGGTGAAGTTTAAGTTACTTGTGCGTTTTGAACAATAACTGTGGGTCCTGCACAGCTGCATTAAGTGCAGATTTTTACCATTATTTTATTTACTTGCTTTCTTATCTGTCTGTCTGTTAGCCTGTTCGGTAAAAAATTTTGCAATCAATTTAAACGAACTCCCTGATGAGCTAGAGAATGCGCTGTGATAATACTGTTTCATTTCTTAACTTACAAGATTTTACACTTCACTTAATTTCAGTTAAGGCCTCCATACAAAGCTTGTCAGTCGAACTCCACCCGATTTTGCAGTTATACACACGTACTCAGAATGTGCTCTCTCTTCCTCACCCCATAGGAAATTTACTCAATATTTGAATTTGTTTCCGTTAAAAAAACATGTTTTATACATTAAGTAAATAAGTAATGGTGTCTCCGCAGTCAGCAAGGATTTTTTAAGATAAATTGTGTATGCAGCACTCAAGTCACTCCCCCTTTTATACCCATTGTGTCTCCTTTTGAGTGTCAGTTATGGAGCCTTCCGTTCGCAACCGGTAACCCGGTGAACGGTACAGAGAACCACAGGCTCTAACTGCCGTCAATTGTTTGCTGTTTATCACCAGGCACCGTGCACGAGTACTGTTCATCGCCGCCTACAATATCTCCCCTCACTCTATCCTTCCGTCACTCACAGTTGAGCTGCAGCCACCATCCCATTTTGAGCTATTTTCTCCTTACAGCTTGACTAAGGTTAATTCTGCTACAGGTTAGAAAGATCAATGTTATAAGTTTGACACAGGGAAAATTTCTGCCACTTGAGCGCTGGTATCGCTAACGAACCAAACTGACCAATCACAGAGCTTTCCTGAATTTTAAGTTATATTAAGTAGATAATTTTAAACGCGAAATCGGTTTCTTTTCACTTTAAAATTAAAGTAAATTACTAATATAATTTCAAAGTTTATTTATATTTAATTTTACTACGGTTTCGTATTTTTCTGGTCACTTAGCGATTGAAGCGAAACTAGTGGCAGAAATTTTCCCTGTGCCAAGCTCTCCCATACGAAAACGTATTTTCTTTCTAACCTGTAGTAGAATTAACCTTAGCTTGACTTACACACGATATGTCACATTCAGCGGCCATGTTTGATCGAGTTTATAACTTAACATGTTTGTGAAAGTACAAACTTAAACCGAATGATATCTATAACCTCAACAAACTTGATACTAAATGTACCATATTCAAATAGTATCACGTCAACACTTAACATTCGTGTTATTTATTACATTACGTCTAACTACAATTTTCCTATTATTGTATAATGATTATGAATGAACTCTTTATAAATGAAAGTTTACTTAAATTCAATGAGAAATTATCCCATCAAAAATCTTTAGTGGCTTTGGACAAGTGGCTTGGTATCGGGACACTATAATATCGTTTTTATATGCCATAATTGTCAAATGTGAGTAAATATTAACTAAATGTCATGTGGATATTTATTATTCTTCATCGTAAGTAAATTTCTTGATTCAGGGCTACCATATGAGCGAAAAATAATTTTCTGTAATGTCCCAAAGTCACCCAACGTGTCAGTCACTCCCGCTTACGGTAACACAAGTTAGTATTTTTTTCTGTGCGTGGCACTTCTAGAAGGTTCCAGAGCGTTCTCGAATGTTTGAGAGTGTTCTCGAATGTTCAAGGACATTCTTGAATGTTCAAGAAAGGTCTCTAATAGTCAAGAACATTCTTGTTTGTTGCAAAATATTTCAGAATGTTATAAAACCTTCTAGAATGATCGAGCATGTTCCAGGCGATTTCGGACCACCGAAGGGATTTCGTGTTTTGGTACATTTTAGAATGTTTATACTGTTTCGAAAACCTGAAACAGAAGTCAATCTTCTGGATCATTTTAATATGTTCCACTTTCCTATCTAGCTCAGAAGGTTAGATACAGGTGAAAATGAGAAGTTTGCATGTCTTACACAAGCAACGCTGGGTAGATTGCAACTAGTAAGCCATTTTCGTTACTCAGCTTGTTCCATTTGAAACAGTCAATAGAACTGTAAAAGTACAGAACGAAGTCGTTTGGAACAAATTATGAAAACGTGTTCAGAGTGAATGAGATGCAGCTGATAATAGAAGTCAGTTTGGTTTACGTAAGACCTTCACTACAGCTGAACCTTTTGCAAGCAAACGAGATATAATTCCCGTGTAACAAACCTTAGTTACTCTGTGATTAATTTCTTGCTTCTGAAGACTTCGTCGTTATCATGGAATACTTTTGTCTCTATACTCTTTATTTAGACCCATGCGACGAGAAACTAAAACTACTTTCTACAGTCCTGATATTATGGAACGAAATCAACATACTATAAGTAGGGACGTGAAAAATTCACGTTTGCTTTTGCGCACAACCTAGAATTCAAATAACTGCAAGGTCGTAACACTTTCGCAATTGGATCTTGACTTATAGTTAGTAGGGATCCTGGTTTATTCGCGAAAATAATTTTTTGCTCACTTTATTTCAGTGCCTTACGTGCACAACTACAATTCTGCTTCGTGATTATTGTCAGTGTTTCTATATGAAGATCTGTATATCATTTGTCTGAGCCAGTTACAATGAAGTCTCTGCAACACCACACGGCTGTGATTTGCCGGTAGAATCCCAAGTCTCGAGAGAGTTAAAATATCCAATCACTGACCACGAAGCAGAACTGCAGATGTGCACGTAAGGCACTGAAACGAAGTGGGGCAAAATTCTTTTTTTAGCGAAAAACCATTAGATTATTAGATAAATAGAGATGATGGTTTATCGTGGGAAAACTTGACTGTTAGCTGGATTTCAACATACGTCCAGCTTATTGGGTTGTTACCGGCTTCCTCCTGTACGTTGAGTTGTTGCCCTACTTAACTGAGCCAATGAGAATATTTGATGCCTGTTGTTGGTCTGTAGACGGCTACATTGCATCAGACGTATATCACTCAATCATGTATGTTCCAAGAAACGGCAGTGCTTTCAAGGGTATGTTTAGAGACACTGGAAAATCGCGAAAATATTTAACATAGTCTTCAATAAACTGTAGTATCTCAAACGTGACACGTGTGGACAGTTTTCTGGCAAACCACACAAGTTCTGTGTTAAAACTGTAAAGTTCTAAGTCGTCTGTTGACTAAGGACACAGTGCTTCATATAAAAGATAGCCAATATAGGTGCATAACCTTCAGTGTTATACATAGCATGTTGGAGCCTAGCAAACAATCAGCTTTTCCCGCGATTTACCAGTGTCTCTA